>CAKALG010033943.1:1078-27457 GCA_916700815.1 Helicolenus hilgendorfi | reverse complement strand
TGTCGGCTTGGTTTGTCACGGCCTTGACAGACCCAAACAAACAAAGTTTGCAATTATGTAAAACAGTGTAGGACTGCAACTAACAATAACTTTCATAGAATACATAGTCTACTTTTTGCGTGCAAAAGGCAAACATTTGTCTTTGGTTGCATGTGCAAAATCTGCTATTAAAAATGGTACACTAAAATGCAAGATATGACACCCAGACAGGACACATTTACTGATTAATCCACCAATTATGTTCTCCATTAATCACTAAACAGTTTTATCTATAAGATGTCAGAAAATAGGGAAATTACAGTTAAAATTGATATAAGGTGATATATTTTGATATTTTGAACCCAGAGATATTCAGTTTACTATAACACATGACAACCATGGGACAACCATGCTGTTTCCCACGGAAATGAACAAACATGTCATAGCTCAGCTTAAACACAGACCTCACGTCTACCTCCCTTACTTACTCCCCGAAACCTGTCCAGTGTGTTACATGTACTCTGTGCTGCCTTGGTAATGGCGGTGGGAGACTCTTAGACCACAGGCAGGCTATTATGGAATAGTGTCTCCCAAACAGACCAATTAGAGAGGTAATCAGAGGAGGGAATAGCAGACTGTACTGCACACATCCATTCTTACTCTAACCACAAACGATGACAAGAATTAAAGTCCCTGTGAAGAGCCTCTCATGGAGAATAATCCCTGTTTTGTCTTGTTGCGCCTTTGCTGTGCCGCTCTGTACATGTGCATAAATCTCTCACTCTTGGTCTCTTTTTCTATTATTCTTCTTTCTGCCCTCAAGCTAGCTCCCACGCAGTACTTTGAGTTTACTGACTTTGATCAAGATGAGTGATGATATATTGGCCTCTAACTTTACAACTGCACAGCTGAAGTTATTTAACCGTGTCGCCAGGCATTATAAAAGCTACACCCTTTTTCCACAATCTGTTTTACTATTCAGGGTTTTACAGTTCGGTCGTGGTTCATAAAGGCCCCTGCACCATCTGCTGCTGGAGTCAGTGTCCTCATGTCTTCCTCCTCATCTTTGTCTTTCCTTTGCAACGGGACCTGAGCTTCAGCTTTACTCCTCATCACTATCATGCTTCCACGAAGACACTGCACTGCTGTCCTTGCAAAGCCTCAGCATCCACCTTTGATTGGATGGATGCTAGGTTCCTATCCTACCTCCTTGACACCTTTTTTTGTTGAGGAAAGTGCCGTTCATGAAAACAAACAATTGACTTTCACTTCTTGGCAATATACGTTCTTTGTGGAGGGTTCCCCCCCACTGTTGCAGAAGTAGTTGATGCTATTTTAAGTCTGTCCTATTTAATGCCAAAGATAGGACATTGCACATTTTAAAGGACCGTTATCTACAATGGTAATCCACTTGTAAGAGCGATGACTCGCTTCTGTTATTGCCAGCCAACCTAAAAGATGTTTTGAGCACTTTCGCCCTCGGGCTTGGACACGTTGCTCCAACAACAGCAAGATTAATTTGTCATGAGCAAGGAAGGCAGTTTGGTCACTTCAGATCTCCCTCTGAATGAGGGGACTGGATGGTTCTGATGGCCCAATTATTTATTCTTTCCCTAAAAAAACACCAATTGTTAAAATGGAGTCGCTCTAGCAATAGTAGTTTTATGACTTCATATATTTTGTTTGTATTTGTTAGTTTGCCACACAAAGCCTTGCTGTCCAAACCAGACTGATAATATAGGACCATTAAGGATTGAAAGAGTTATGTTTGGGCACTAAGACAACATACTGTAGATGATTGTCAGGTATTAAATTCCCAGGATTTGCTAACAGCAGACATTTCTATTATTCATCAGCAGTTTCTCTGAAAACTGATTTTTAAGAAAATGTTCTACATAACAATGTATATATGGATACCACAATCTAGTATTAGAAGATTTTTTTTCCCCTCTCGCCCACTGCTAGAGAGTGATGTACTGTAAGTAGGGATGCACCGATAACCCTTTTTACAGTAGTGCGTGAGACAGGTAATCTGAACAAAAAAAAAAAAAAACATGTTCATCTGTGTCCTCCAGTGTCCTCCGGTCCTAATGGCATCTGCAAGATTTCACAGACCGGAGGAAAACAACCAGTGAGAGCTGATCTGGAGTCTGCTGTCCAGCTGCCGTCTCTGAGCAGCTGTCAATCATTTGCGAACTCTGATCAAACGGTCAAACTACTGAGCAAAGCGCTGATCAAATATAAATCAATATTCTGTTACTATTTCTCTACTCAAATGTTTTCAGAAACATCTTGTAGTGTACTGTTTAGCTGTAAAATGAGAAAGTTGATGACTTGGCAGCCATGTCGAGATCAGTTGAAGAAATACCAAGCACCGCCCACCAGCTGGAGCACAGCCAATAGGAACGCTCTTTCTCTGAAATGACCTGTGATTGGACAAAGTCTCCCGTCACGGGCTAGACTTTTTTAAAGCCTGAAAACAGAGCCAGGAGGAGGTGCAGAAGTCTAGTTTTCTCTCAGAACACTTGAATTACAATATGCTTAATGGATTATTATGGAATTTTTGCCAAATGATGCCAAAAATTGTTGCCTACTGAAGCTTTAATAATACCACAACATTTTTAAAAATGACTTTGAAAACCTATTTTATTTTCATCAGATGTTCCTCACTTTCTGACTGTTACGATATTAAATATAAAACTTGATGCTGTTGCTGACATTTTAACATCCAACTTTGTGTTTTCCTTATGCAAACAAACATAGTTTGCATTGGGGATGTTAATAATTAAATAATAATTGGGTGGCACTTTAACGACCGCAGCCCTGCATGCAAGACACAAATTTTATAGGTTAACGTCATGTTGCCGTGAAGTGGTATCGGGTACGGTTGTATCGGAGCGGTTTAAGAGTACATGAACACAGTATCAGACCCAATGCTGATATCTGTATTGGTGCATCCCTAGATTTAAGTAACAGGGGGAAATAATACATACTGTAAGACCATCTGGTGGTGGACACAGCCAAGGTCAAACGATTCTTTTTTTATTAGATCAAAGCGGTAGTTATGATCTACAGTAAGCCTGCAGCATCAGCATCTGTTTTGGAGAGGTCCGCACATATAAGCCTATTCACAGAAGACATTTTAATAGGCTTTTGTCACAGTAACAAAAGCACAGGTGTAAATAATACAATGAATGATGGCTGAATACCATGTAGCTGCTTTGGTTGCAGTTTCCTGGTACGACTGGAACGCTTGAATAAAACGGAGCCATTGTTAATGTTATTAGTAACACCTGTGCTTTTGATACTCTGACCAAAGTCCAAATGTACAGTAACTGCTGTGAGAAAGGCCTATAGCGGTCCAATGGGGCAGCTCTGGTAGTGAGACACAATGTAAATCACACAAGGATATGTCTAACGGCTGGCAAAATAGCAGGAAAAGGGAATGAAATACTCCCTTATTTAGATTGTGGGGTAATCTCATTGAATTACAATATTTGTTTTCAAGTATATCGAGATTTTGATGTTTGATTATGGTACACCACCTTATATTATTTATATGTACCTTATATTAGTTCAATAGACCTTTTTCCTGGCAGGCATTTACGTGTGATGGCAGGAAACACACAGGTGTAGTTAATAAAATGATTAGTGGTTAGAGGTATAGAGGTATTCCAGTAGTAGGGCCTGGGTATTGTGCATGCTGTCATGGCTTACTGATGAACCTAAATGGAACATTGTTAATGTTATTAGTTACACCTGTGGCAAGCTTGTGTGATGTTTCCATGGTAGACACGGGATACGTTCACGCACAGTAAAACTAGGGCTAAACTAGGGCTGTCAAAGTTAAAGCGATAATAATATGTTAAACGCAAATTTGTTTTAATGGCGCTAATTTCACATTAACACAATCAAACTTTTGGAGGGCTCAGTTTAAAGCTAGAGTAAAGATATTGGTTTCATATGAAACTAGAAAAACTAAGGAATCCATTGGTACCAACCATGTTATACTGACTTGTCACGAAGGAGGCAAATTAAGCTTGCGCTAAATTTTGGCGAGGTGAAACGAGCATGTCCATTTTCAAAGGGGTCCCTTGACCCCTGACCTCGAGATATGTGAATGAAAATGGGTTCTATGGGTCCCCCCTTTACAGACATGCCCATTTTATGATAATCCCATGCAGTTTTGGCAAGTCATAGTCGAGTCAAGTTGACAAATCTCCTTTTAAGGTACATTTTGAACAGATAACAAATGTGTGATTAATTTGCGATTAATCACGATTTAACTATGGACAGTCGTGCGATCAATCGCGATTAAATTTTGAGTGAATGTAATTTAAAATGTATGCACTCCCAGTCTTGACATTTATTGGTCCCGCACCTCCTCTTTACTCAGTCGTATTTGTCTTGGCTGGTGACCTAAAAATGATTCTACCAATGTCAGCAGATAGCTGGATTAGTGTGGGCCAATCAGTGCACTGTGGTCTCCTCCAAGGAGGTGCAGGTCACTGGATTAGCAATTGTCTCTCTCTCTCTCATCCTTCCTCTCTGTCTCTCATTGGGCCAGTGGTCAAGCTTAGAGGTATTGCCCTCGCTTTGTTGTCCCTTGACTGCTCTCACCCAAATTGTTCCCCACATTAAACAGTCCCCCCTCTCTTTCAAAGCGTGGCTTGTAATGGCAAGGCAGAACAATGGATCTAGCTGTCACAGCTGATATTTTCTACAATTCCCTACGGACTGACTCGGCTGTGGGAGCAGAGGGTTCATCGTTGAGTTTCGGAGCGTTCTCAAGGACTTGACAAGCAGATGTGATTCTCGGCCGGTCTGGGACTGTGTGTAGGAATTCCTGTTGGATTTTGTCCAGGTTGTTCTGCTACATTGCTGACTCTTTGGATTCTTATGGAGTAATTCAGTGGACAATATGGACTTTGAAACAGAAGAACTATTAGCTGGAAATTTCATCTCAATTAGCTTTATCAGCTAATACCAGTAAAAGTCTCAGCATTGGATTACCAGTGATTAGTGTACTGCTTAAATGAACTGCAATTTTTGGACATAGCCAGTCTTGTTGACCCTTGTCTTCATGGCATCGCAGCCTTGTCCTCTGACCGGAGCGGAGCGAGCTATGTGTAGACTGGTCCACTGTGGACCCCGACCTCAAGCTATGCTAAGGCCGTTACACTTGGAGCTACAGGTGTACGTGGAAAAAACACGAACCAAGCAAAAACACAGGTACTGCTTGAACACCGAAAGAGACCAGTTCTGTGTAGGGAGGCGCAGATCCGACTTTTTCAGTCCCGATAGCTATACCTGGGCTTTGGGTATCCGAGTACCGATCCGATACCAGTGTTTGATTAATAAGCTGTATATCTCAATATGTGGAGGTAACTGAGATCATTCTTTCATGTTTAAGGCAACAACAGGCTGGACTTTGACAAACATTGCTTTCCTAACTTTGTAAAGCAAAATATGATCACTAAAAACATAGATGTAAATTTATTTAATGATTTATTATTAAAATGATAAATCTTACACTAGCAACTTGGTAAAAAAATCTTCAAGATTAACAGGAATTACAACTCAAGTGTAAACCTTTTTAATGCAGCAACAGATTGGAATTGGAATTAAAATTGAAGCGAATAATGTATCGAGTATATAAACATAGAATTGAGTTGAATATTTTGGCCCAATTTACACCGATATCCGATCCAGCTATTTGAATTGGTATCGGCCCCGATAACTGATCCAGTATCGGAATCACTGCATCACTAGTTCTGTGGTGATTTTGTTGCTTGACAAACAAGGTTTTTTGCAAATGACCTTGGTGAGCACACTGCTTCTAGATCAGGACGTTGAGAAGATTTGACCAGAAGATCACGTTGGTAATGTTATTAATTGTTAATTACCTGTTACAATAGATCCTTTTGGCATTGACAAATGCGTACCAATTGCAATTACGGTCATGATTTTGACAAGCAGGAAGACGAAAGGGACATTTGCGTCTACATTGCCCTTGACTACACACAGGTGACAAAATACAAAATTACTTGTACTGTGTGAATTGTGCTTCATTAAATTTAAGATGACCAACATTACAGGGAATCAAAATAGTAGTTTGTGTGCAGGTGAAATTGAGTAAGCATTCCCGTGTCCTGTGAATTGCAATGTGGAAATATGAAGAAAAGGGGAACAGGTAGATCAAATAAATAGATATAAAAATGAGATGGGGCCCTGACCATTATAAGGTAATATTAAATGACAGATAGATATACTTCATGGGATAGGAGGAGTGTAAAGAAATGGAGGAAATGTTCCTTCAATGAAACAATTGAACGCTTTGAGTTTCCTACTGAAGCTGCAGGTGAAACTACATATGGTTCACAGCATCTCTCTGCTACACTTTTGAATGAGTTCCATTTGTAAAACAGATTAGATTGGAGGATAATCCTTGCTTAACTCTACATTCTAGTACCGTATCTGGAATTTAGAGCTGCAACCAAATCGGCTGGTCTCTAGTTTATCCTGGATTATTTAATGAAGCTGGGGTGCAGACTTTCTGGATGCAACTCACTAATGACGAGGCCTCGTTGTGCATGTTGGGACCGAGTGCTGTGTGTGCAAGATGTTTTAAAGGACGTTAGTATATTCATATGTCCACACATTTTTGGCTTGATACATCAATATTTTGGTAAATGATTATTTTTTCTCCTGTCATACCTGGTTTGTGATTTATTTCTCACAATCATCTTAAAAAAATAGTATATCTGTGTGTTCTAAGCACATCATCTTATAGCCCTGAGATGCTTACTTTTCAGATATGGGTTCCATCAAATAACGTATAATTTGATTGAAATGTTCCCTTAACATTAAGGAAGTTGCCAATAGACACAAAGTTAACATTTCTTTTACTTTCCCTGATTCGGCGTCGTTGATCCAGCAGTTGCCATGGTAACTAGGGCTTGTAGAGGTGGTGGGAAGACTCCTCTTGACTTAGCCTTTGATATTTATTTCTGGAAAGTGTTTCTTCTATTATATTTCAGCTTAGCAACATACAGGAGCAGAGATACACTTGGATTGTCATGTGTTGACACAGGAATGACCAACATTATTGATCTGCTGATTTTTTCCCTGTTCACATGGACTATGAAGAATATCAGCTGATGACTTACTCTAATATCTTTTTTATAGAAAGCGTTACTATTCATATACAGTATACTCAACCAGTGATGCAAAACAACTGTACGTCTTTATATTCAAGCAGTAATGAGCAAAAAAGTGCAACACCTTTTCAAGGTGCTCATCCCTGAGCCTTAGACTCTGTTGCTAAGGCAACAGCCAACAGATATGGCTACAGACCTTGTTGTCATGGCGATGCAGGCAATTTGTTCCTCACCCTGAGAAGATATTGCACTGCCGCTGTAATAATCCATATATTATCACTATACATTGTTCTATCTCTGATCGTGCTCAATGTGTTAATACTGTCTTCTGTCTTTCCCTGTATGTGTGTGTGTGTGTGTGTGTGTGTGTGTGTGTGTGTAAACCTGTGTGTGCACCCTCTAGGATGGAGGCTTCTTGCTTGGAGTTGGCTTTGGAAGGAGAGCGGCTGTGCAAGGCCGGGGACTTTAAAGGGGGAACAGCGTTTTTTGAGGCAGCCGTGCAGGTCGGCACAGAAGACCTTAAGACCCTCAGTGCCATCTACAGCCAGCTGGGCAACGCCTACTTCTACCTCAAAGAATACGGCAAAGCCCTGGAGTACCACAAACATGACCTTACCTTGGCCAGGTGAGCACTGTACCTTTTTATGCCTCCGCGCCGGCGACAGCTGTGGCTGGAGGCATTATGTTTTTGGGTTGTCCGTACCATGGCGTTTAATTAGTATCAAAATTTGCGCGCACAGAACAGTATCCGCGAGCGGAAAAGCATCATCGCAAGGGAGCTTTTCTGCTACGCATGCACTGTGATGAGCGCTCGCTTGACCCTCTCTGCGCACTCCCAACTGCTCAACTCGCTCGCTCGTCAAGTTGACTTTTGAGACTTTGGTGGCGGGGATGGAATAGACAGTGGCCGGTGTGTCCGCTCTTTGATTGGTCACATTCAACACCTACGGTCTCTGACGGCGAAGGCAGAACATGAATAATTCATGAACACGTGACACCGTTGTCCAATCATAGAGCACAGAACACGTGACCATCCACTCCTCCAAATATCACAACGTTGTATCTGGGAAGCAATTGCAATGTAGCAAAACCTGCCGGCAAAAGTCCACCAGATGACACAAAATTAAGTTTTTGCCTCATCCGGCAGACCCTCGTCGGCAAAAGAGGGGAGAGCTCCGAGCGCCGGTAACACAGAAGGAAGCCGAACATCATTTCATACCACCCACATTGCAAAGTCAGTTGAAAATCGGCAAAGTTTCCCTTTAATTTGAATTTTAGAGAGGTATTTATATTTCATTTTCATCATTCAGTTTTGGGGAAATGTGCTGAACTTTGCCTGTAATTTATTTGTACATGATTAACAGTAATCATCTGTATTTTGTTTTTACAAATCACTCTCCTTAGCCTCGGAGAAAAGCTTGTGCATATTTATCCTAGCATTCAAAACCACATGAAACACATCCAGAGAGTCTAGTTTATTAGGCACTGGTTGCATATTTGTTGTTGTTTGTTTGCTGGTGGCTTAAAGCACTTACAGTAACAGGCACTAAAATCAAGGCCAGCGTCTTCCTACTAAGGGAATAAACAGAAAACGAAATGAATATAAACTATAAGGATTCCAATGATTAATCTAAAGTTGTTTTTTTTTATCCTATATTGATAATAATAAACTGTCAAGAGAGGAACTTCTTGTTACCAGTTACATGAGATTCCATCTGGCTTAATTGAAGACAGTCTGCATAGCTGGAAAAAAAATACGAGTTGTTTAAAGTCAGTGACTGAAGCAGATGAAACAATGATTTATAATTTATAACAAATGAAAAGAGACATTCTGCTGTGTCCATCTCTGGAGCCTGATTGCAACTCATTTATAAATGAATCCTTTTAGCTGTGTTTTAATAATAGTTTAATGATTTCGCTTAATAAAGCAAACTTTGAAGCTGGGTAACAGTTATTCACATCACTAGTCGGCTCATTTATGCAATCGGAGCTCTCATATGGGAGGTAATGATGTGCTAATGATCTGCCATGTGACATGCATAAAGAGCATTGGGGATTTTATTATATTGATATTGAATTAGACAAAGAAAATTCTAAGAAAAAGTGAGGGGACTTAGTAACAGCAACAGTCGACTACCAGCTGGATATTTAGCTCGTATGAGTAATTCCGGTCCCCTGCAGTGAGTGCAGCTGGTCGTTCAGCAGGGATGATCAGAGGACCTTGGGGAGATTTACCTTGTTGCATTACAGTCTCACCAGAGCCACTGGGACCCGGTTCTAGTCAGTAAGCAACCAATTAAAAATGTACTATCTCCCAATTAAATCCTCTTACAGTACCTTAATGGAGACTGTTTAACTAAATGACATTAACATAGAAAAACTGTAGCTCCCACCCACTGAATATCAAATATGTGTTTTCTTTTGCTTTCTCAGAACAATAGGAGACAGAATCGGAGAAGGAAAAGCCAGCGGCAACCTTGGTAACACATTAAAAGTGTTGGGGCGCTTCGATGAGGCTGTTGTGTGCTGTCAAAGACACCTGGATATTTCTCAAGAGCAGGGAGACAAGGTAACACATGTTTTTACACCATCTCTAATAAAAGTCCTCAAAAAGCTGCAATACATTCAGTTTGCTGCCTGTCGTGTTTACTTGCTCCTTTGACTGCATCAAAACTGTCCTACACAATCTTTATTTCATATTTGAGACATTTTACATTTATACGCTGTATTTTTATACCTCCAGTTTAAGTCTAAGCTTCATCTAAGCATATTACTGTAGGCATATGTGGATGCCCATATGCTCGTATACACACAATCTTCTGGGGAAAAAAAGGAAATCAAAATAAATAACTAAATAAATAAAGTGTAATTGATGTACACTAGGGCTGTCAAAGTTCACGTGATAATAACGCGTCAACATAAATTAGTTTTAATGCCACCAATTTCTTTAACGCATTAATGCAGACGATCTTTCCGAGCTTGTAGCGGGCTTAGTTTTAAAGCTAGAAGATACTGGTATCATATGAAACTAGAAAACCTAAGGAATCCACCGGTACCAACTAGCTTGTCCGTGAAGGAGGGTAAATAATGCTCCGAATTTGCACTACGTTTTTGGGCGAGGAAAAACTGTTATGGCCATTTTCAAAGGGGAGAGAAAGCATTCTGTGGGTTCCCACAGAATCTCCCCTTCAATGATATGCCCACTTTTAATAATTAAGTCTTCATAACTGCATAATCACATGCAGTTTTGGTGCAAGTCATAGTCAAGTCAGCACACTGACACACTGACGGGCTTGGTTTTGCCATGTTATGATTTGAGCACATTTTCTACGCTAACTGCAGTCCCTGTGAGGGTTTCTGAACAATATTTGTTGTTCTTTTGTGTTAATTGATTTCAAATAATAAATATATACATATATGTATATAGTGTATGATATGTGCATGGGCCTATTTGCCCACTCCTATGTTGATAAGAGTATTAGATACTTGACTATATACTATACTATATACTACCCTTAATCGTGAATCGTGATTAAATATTTGAATCGATTGACAGCCCTGATATACACACATATCTTGATATGTGTGAGAGATCTTCCTGCATCCTTTTTCCACTATTTTTTTGTAACCTTTCTCTTTTGTGTCTCTTTACTGTCTGGTTGCAGGTTGGAGAGGCCAGAGCTCTGTATAACATTGGGAACGTGTTCCACGCGAAAGGCAAACAGCAGTTATGGGGTTGCACCCAGGAACCAGGGGACCTTCCTCCTGATGTCAGAGACACGCTGCAAAGGGCTACTGGCTTTTATGAGTACGTATTGTTGAGTAGTGAACTCACACACATAGGGATGTCGCTATACCAGAAATTTAGTAATTGATACCAATACCAGTAAAATTCCACGATTCTTGATGCCCAATTCAATACCACGGTAAAAAACAAAAATAAAGTGATGATGAATCCCATGTACCTCAACAAACACTCCTTTATTCCCGTGTGCATACTTATTTTTGCAAATGTATTTATTAATCCCTGATGATCCGCTTCAAGTTTCTTGCCAAAAACTACATTTTATAAGATTACATTAGAACACATCTTGATAATGTTATAATTTACCTTGTCGTAATACTCATTTTTACTGAATAGAGATTGAACACATCATAATGTAACTAAATGCCACCTCGGTACGCTAGCTCTTTAGCTTTGTTATTTAGCCAAGGAAGGCTGTGCTGCCCAGCTGCTGCTAACAGTGTTATGAGCTTTCCTCCTGCCAATTTCAACACGGATTTGTTGTGCATGTAGCGACACTGTCAGTCTCGAGCCCTGATCCCCGGTACCTGCGGTACTGTAGAAGAACTAGTATCGTCACATTTTCAGAATTTTGGCATCGACTTGGTACCGAAGCATCGGTTCTCGTGACATCCCTACATAAACAGATGGATGTATACAACAGAAAATCGAAACCACAGTGACAGGCTAGAGCGTAACTGCAGTATGTGTCAAAGTGGATTTAATGCAGAACACATATTGATGGATTTAGAATATTTTGCCTTTCCAAAAACGCATACAGAAATCTCATTTATATTGGCGTCACTACTTTGATTTCTACTTTGACTCACCTCTGGCAGTTATTACCTACCTTATTCTTGAATACATCTGGTCCTACGCGGCACATCTGGATTTGTGTGCAGAGTAATGTGGATCGGAGCACATCTGTGGGTGGAAAAAGCATATTTATTTTACTGATATTTCACTCCTGGCTTCGGCTGCACCATTTGTTCTGAATTTCACAATTCTTGTCAAGAAGCGGTCCAGACTTGATTTGGCTTTGTGGCCGGGGTGGTTTTATCAAAACTAACAGCCCTAAGATGTTGCTCACATATACACAGAATAACATTTACTTGAATTTTCCACTATTCATTGTTCCATTTATTTTCACAATCCCTTCAGTCCCAGATGCTTAAATGAATGCTGCCACTGTCATTCTTCATAACTGGGACGCTGTGAGCATTTATGATGAGTCGAGTCATTTTTTCAGACTTCACATTGTTGCGGAAGATTTTCATCAGACCGCAGAATAAGTGACTCCATGCTCTTAGTGTTTCATATGCCTTCTGGCGAACTCCAGGCTCATGTTTGCCTCTCTGTTAAAAGCGCTTCCTTCAGGCCAATCTGCCTCATAGCCCAGTTTTGTGATATACTACACACTGCTGTTCTTTTGACAAGATCTTCCCTCACAGCTAAAGAGCTCTGCAGTCTTATCAGATTTTTCCTCGGGGTTTCTCGGTTTGGGGTGGACAGCAGCCTGTTGTAAAGAATGTGTTCACTCTTAACGCAACATTATACACATATTTTATCTCCACACCATTATCCGAAGTGTTGAGTTCGAATTTAATTGTAGAGTTTACATTCTGACAGCTAAATCATGGGCTTCCAATTGAATTGGTCACCGGTAGACTTTCAATGACATTTTAAAGGAAACTGAATGCAGTATTCGTAGCGCCTCTGCATAGTAGGGGAAATATTACTGAATAACTTTAATATCAGGAAATAAGAGTAAAAAATATATTGTAGTGTGTGATGCAATCGATTTAAAATGAAATCTGCAAACTTCAGAAGACGTGGCAGGGTTAAATACTTTCTGAAGGTTCGCTAGAAAGAAGCAACTCACTGGTGGGAATGTGTAGCTCCAAAAATAGCATGCACATTTGGCATTGCCTGGATAAATAAAACATAATAACCCCATAATGATAGCTCATCTCACGGCAATTACATAGCCTCTATTAAAGCCTTTTTCTAAAACAATGGAGCAGTTGACATCAAATTGAGAAACTGGCAAAGGTGAAAGAGAGGACACCTACATGAATACGAGGTACACATTAAAGGCTGAATTAGTCATTTTTATTATTATATGCAAAAAGAAATACAGTAAGCTTTTTTGTGTGTTTCATAACTTATCATAATAAACAAACACCATTGGTTTAAACCAATATATATGAATCTATTACAGACTTATATTTAGCTCAGTTCATATGGACTCTTCTCGTGAACACGGTAAACACGACCCCATTTGAAGGCACCATAAGTACATAGAAATCTAATTTCTCTATTCTATTTCTATGCTCACGTATCAACAAAAAAACTCCAGACTGCTAAACTCTGAGCACAATTCCATTGTTTTCTCTCAAATAGAAATGATAAATCCACCAGGACTGGAATCTTAAGGGATTGCCACTTTAACATCATTTATACATACTGCTACTAAATTGTCGTATACGTCTCTCTCTCTGTAGGATGAACTTGTGTTTGGTCAAAGAACTCGGAGACCGAGCTGCCCAGGGGAGGGCCTACGGGAACCTGGGCAACACCCACTATCTGCTGGGAAACTTTGTTGAAGCTATCAAGTTCCACCGTCAGGTGAGAAACTCAAGACCAGCATCATATTAATACCAGCAGTGCATAGATAAGAGCTATCGGCCTTGTTGTCGTGCCAGAGCAGAACAGTGACCTTGCTTCGTCAGGCCAACAGCCTTGCTTTGCTTCTGACACAAGGTCATTCACCTCGCAGCTATTTAGTAACTTTATGACCCGCTGTGATACTGCACTGGAATGCACTTGATCGGTGTGTTAAATACAAGACTAATCAAGACTCACAAATACTGTGATCACTCACATCGTCCTGTTTTCGGTACAGCATGTTTGCTTCGCCTTGTCCAAACTATTAACACGCACAATAAAATATGGTTTTGTGGTGTTTTGGCGGCTTGTTGTGCACATGCTGTGTGGCCACGATGTCCCAGCCAGAGATCTTCGAGTGTCTTCCCTGAAGCCACAGTGCTACCACGAGATAATTCTGCAGAACCGTGGTCGCCATCCTGTTCTCCGCCTTATGTGCAACCCAGAAACAAACAAGTGGTTACCAACAAAATTTGATTTACTGTTGCGGTTGTGTTCAAACATGTTTGCATAACTTGAGCTTTTTATGTTATGGGTGCAGTCAGACTACACTGCTGTTCATTTCAGTGAAGAAGTAGGCTATAATGCATGTTCTTCTTGTTGAGAAAATATCTTACCTAGTTTGCCTGGCTTGCCCAGACTTGAAATTTTCCATGCAAAATAGCAAGATTCGCCAATGCACGGAGATGGCATGTGTGGCAGAGAGTGCAAGGGCAGGGAGTCCTAGCTTTTCTTGCGAGTAAATAACACCTTGGAGAGTTTTTCAGTGGATCACAATCCGCCCCCCCTTTGTACCAACACACAGTGTGCAGAGATTGATGACCTCTCTTTGGGAAAAATTGAGGAAATTGGTTTTCTTGGTGAATCAGTTGCAAGCATGGCTTCAAGCTCTCTCTCCCCATGTTCTCTGTCACTCTCCATTGTAAACCACTTGTTTCCTCATGGGAGAAGCCGGCCTCTCCTCTCTGCCCTATTACAAATCTATCAGTGTGCCACAGAGGAGAGCACACTTCCTTTAAAGGGAATCAGAGGAGCTGATTTGATGCACCGCCGCTGCTGCTGCTATCAGCAGCACATCTTTTCAGGGACCCATGTGGTCAGAACAGAGCCTGCAACTTGAACTTGTGTAATTGCCTCTGCTTGTACATTGAGTGAAAAAAACATTAGGGCAAAGTGAGGTGAAATGACATGGTGAAAATTAAAAGCGGCAGGTTGAAAATATTGTGCTAATTTGGTTTAATTTTGCTCTTGTCATCCACAGCGATTATCCATAGCTAAAGAATTTGGGGACAAAGCGGCAGAACGGCGGGCCTACAGTAACCTCGGGAATGCCCTGATATTCCTGGGCCAGTTCAACACAGCCACTGAATACTACAGGTGAGGAGAGAGGAGAGTCTGACATCTAGTGGAGGAAAGGGAAAGGGAATTTCTGCATGTGACTGAAACTATTCTGACACATGACACGAGAACTCCTTAAAATACCATCAAAAGTGCTGTAGGACTATTTTTTTTTCCATTTGTTTTCTCCTTTTCTCATTTACCTCTTTGTTAACTTCTACATGTGCAGTGTTTCTTTCACTCACTTTATCCCTCTGTTTCTTTAAAAAAAAAAAATAATGAAAAGGAATAAAAATAAAATAAAATAGGGGGTGAATGACTATTACCCTTGTCAGCAAACCAACAGGTGTATCTGCAGAGGGTCTGTCAGAATTCTGTTTTCATAATCAAGAGTAAGTGGTAAACTCGTAATGAAGATGGTGGTATTCATATTTGTTAATATTTCTGGTCTGGTTAAAGTAATCTATAAAAGGAGACCATATTTTGTAGAACTTACCCTCCTGTCTTTTTAATGAGAACCTTATTTTCTCTAAATCTAAATGCGTCATCCTCTTGTTTCTTTGTCTATAGGAAAACTCTGCAGCTGTCCAGGCAGCTGAGGGACCAGGTGATGGAGGCTCAGGCCTGCTACAGCCTTGGAAACACCTACACTCTTTTGCAGCAGTATGAGAGGGCCATAGACTACCACCTGAAGCACCTGTACATAGCTCAGGAGCTTACTGATAGGTACAATGAGCAATATCTAACGCATATGCACAGACATGCCAGAGTACAGGAGTAGTTTTTAAACATTTGTCTGTATGTTCATGTCTCATTAGAGTCGGTGAGGGACGTGCCTGCTGGAGTCTGGGAAACGCATACGTGTCTTTACAGAACCACAAACAAGCTCTCCACTACGCCCGGAAGCACCTGGACATCTCCAAAGAAGTGAGACTTGGAAATTCGCAAAAATGCACCTTTTTGGTAAAGTCGAGGCTTCTTGCAATCAAACTAATGTGACCCATCTGGGACCCTGCCTCTTCATCTCCTCCTCAGATCGGAGACAGAAATGGGGAACTGACAGCCAGGATGAACGTGGAGCAGCTGATGGAGGTTCTGGGGGTCAACGAGAGCGACCTTTCACCCTCCAGCTCAGAGTTTGAGATGCAAGGTGACGATCAAAGTTATTTTTATCTTCTTTTTTTTTTGTGTTAACTGGTGCTGGTATGCAGATTTTGTTACCGTCAAACAGAGCCGAGCCAGCTGTTTCCCCCCTAATTCCAGTCTTTAAGCTAAACTAAGCTGAGCTAACTGGCCGCAGCTTCATATCTAACAGACAGACACGAGAGTGCTATCAATCTTCTCATCTGACTCTCGGCAAGAAAGCAAATAAGTGTATTTTCCAAAATGTTGAACTATTCCTTTAAACAAAAGTATAAATATGTACACACACACACATACAAATTCACAGAGTGGGAGAGTCTGGTTTAAGAGATCCCTTCATTTACAGTATGTTTGTACACTGTGTACTCTCTATTGAATGTTAGTATTGGGATGATACTGAAAAACTCTTTAAAAACTAATTCTAGTTTTTCAGATAATGAGATATGCAAACGGGCTAAATGTAACAGATTTGTGGTCTTTAGTGTTACTGAAGAGCTTTTATTGCGTTTTTATTTTGCATTTACAAAGATTTGTCCAGGTATAGTGGCTATCATCTAAAAACAATGTGAGCATTAGCTTAGAATGTCACCCACAGTATGCTACAGCACGCAAAGCACAATGTCCTTTTATAAAGTAATACTTTAGTTTGTACATAACACTTTAGGCTGAGCTGATTTTAGGTGTACTGATTGATGTGTGTATCTCTCTTTATGATTTATTCTGCTTTAGTTTTTGTATAATGTGGGATTTTTAAATGCATATGCAACCATAGGTTTGGTGAAACAAACAAAGATTCTTGTGACTCAATGCGCTGAAGACTTTAGGCCATCAATGATTTATGTGCACTGTAACCTTATTTCTTTAACATGACGTAAGCGAGTTACTCCGTCTCCTTAGTAATGGCAAAGGGGAGAGGGCGCGGCAGATGTAAAAGCCTGTCTCTGTGTGAGTGTGCTTGTATTTGTGTGTGTGTGTGTTTAAATGTGTCTGTTTGCACTCTGCAAACTGTGGTTAGGGGAAGCTGTCTCGGAGCTGCACGTGCTCTAATGGGAACAAAAAATAATGTCCATCGAGCTCTAGGAAAATGTTTCTAAATGTGACTGAAGGGGTTAATTAGTAAATGGGCATTTATAAATCACCTTAAAACTACATACTTTAAAATCGTTTGTTTCAATAGTTTTTAGATTCTGCTCTTTTATCTTCTATGTTTGACAAAAATAACACGTGTTGGCTCGAGCAAGCTAACTGGAATACTGTGTGTACACAAGGTGGCCTTTTAAATGTTAAACCAACTTAAGGTGAGACAGACATCACAGGCATACAGTGTCTGTTATGTCTGAACTGAGTCTAAATATGAGAGAAAGCAATGGGTGTGTACATTTTTGGGGTTAAATTCTTGACTTTACCCCCCAGCCTCAGGAAGATGGTTTGATTCTAAAGCACAGTCTGCTGTCAACATCATCCTCAAATATGATATAGATGCCCTCCAACTCACGTGATTGGGGAGCAGTTAAAAATGCATAAAATGAAGCTTGGGAGAAACTGTACAATCTTTATCTGTAACAGTCAGCCTGGCTTTTGTGGGATGTTTGCTTTCATGAACCCTCCTCCGGGCAGAAACTCACACCCATGTCCTACATTTCCCTCTCTGGTGCGGAGCTGGCAAACAGACTCTTATTCAGGTTGTTTTGTTGTCTGTCTAGACCTCGTAGCCACACCGAACATCACGGGACAAATGCTGACATGAGGAAAAAGACAAAGAGCGCCTTGCGTGCTTCATTAGTAACGTTTATTATGTGTTTTTATTTCTGTAGGAGCGAGACCCAAATTCACCAAGAGAAACAGCATGGACAGCGTAGAACTGTGGAAGTACTCTTCAGATAAGGTGATCTATCTCTCACATTTCAGCACGACACTCCAGAGAGAAATGTGCCTGTAAATGTAGCCCACACACACACATCTCTCCCCAAAGCGTCATCAATCCCCCCCTCTAACAATGTGTTCTTTTTACTGCAGAACGGTGAGAACCAGGACTTGGAAAGTATACCCAGGAGATCCAAGAGTCAGCTGTCCCAGCCTGGCAAAAGAAAAGGCTATCCTGACAGCCAGTCATCAGATGACAGGCCATGGTTGGACTCTCCCCTAGACACTGATGACATCACTGTGCAAGTCCCGCCTCCAGTACCAGTGAGTAGCTGCAGTATATTTTCCTTTATTAGCTTCTTATTCTGACCCGACCAGTGTTTCAAGTGGAAAAAAAACTCTCTTATTCACATGTTGGCGTGTGTATCGGCCGGTATCAGCAATCTCTTGCGACTTATTCCTATTTATTCATTATTTCTTTAAGCATGTTGTACTGTGTCAGTCATAATCAGCTGTGATTTTATTGCTATATTATTATACTTGGGCTATGCAGCTTGTATAGTAGGCCTATAATACTTCAATAATATTCCAGCTGGAACATTATAGGGTTAAGGTGGTGTGTTTAGTGTTAATAGTTAAAGTGCTTTCCTGTATTATTTGTGGCATATAGTCGGGTGTCATTCAGGTTTTAGGAGTCCCAGTAAGGATGATCCTACATATTATGCAGCAGGATAAAGAGACACATTCTGAATTTCTACAGTGAATAAAAGATACCAGGAGATATTTGGTTTGGGGGTCTTCCCCCAAGAAAATTTGAAGGTTTTTTTATGAAAAACTATGCAATTTTACATCATTTTGGACCTTTATTATTACTAGTTAAATGATTATTTTATTATTTATACATATCGCAGCCTTTGTCTGAACAGTTAATTCTTCTGGGGAAAAAAAAGCAGATTCAGAAAACTTTGAAATAATGTTTCATTAATTCTATTTGTTCTCAAATAAAAATAGTTATGATGAACAGTTCACTAATTATTTTACCAAAAAAGGACGTGAACATTGTGTCGGTAAATACAATACATTGCATTGAAACTGATTATATAAAATGTACGTTTTGCACGTTCTTATGCCACACATTACTGCACTCCTAATAGTTTCCAGAAATATCAAAATCAAGTACTTCTCAGTTTTGAGACTTAGTTAAAAAGCCTGAGGATAAAGCAATACAAATAATATATTATTTTTTATTTTTTGCTGACAAAAGACAAAAAAAGACTGCTGAAGCTCTACAATTTATTTCATGCCTCAGAGTATTAAACACCCCACCGAAATCTGTACTAACCCCTGCCATAAATCTAAGATATGCCATCCTTTTAACTCAATCAGGGATGGGTTTAATTCCTCTCCTAGAAAGCATCAAGGGGACCTAAAATGCTGACTGCTGAATTCACCTACCTATTTTTTCCCATCTTGTCTGCTCATCCCCCTGTCCAAGATGCCTTCAGGGCTTCTGCTTTAAAGAGAAAATGAGAGAAATTAGAGAGATTAAATTGGGAACATTTCCCTTAATTTCCCACGAGGTAGTACAGTATTATGTTAGAAGTCAGATACAGGGTAAAAGGTGTCTTCTCATTAAATGCCAACAGTGCTCCATTTGCTGTGAACTAGATTCTTAATGAATATGCCGTTTCACAGCTGTTATGTAGCCCCTAAAATCCTGTGCCCCCACAGCACCTAATCGTGCCTTGCTTCTGAGGCTTTCTATGATAATTGTTGTAATCAGCGAACTAACGGGCTAGAAAAGAAGAGGAAATTACCGGGCTGCATGATGATAGTTCATCACGTGTGATTAGAATGCTAAATGTTGGTAATCCCGATGACATTGAAGCATCCCCATTTTCTCAAATCTGCCAATCTTTTAAAGCCAGCTGTGTGTCGGTGAACACTCTTTCCTGAAGGCAGTTAAAACTTTGTGGAACCATCAAATGATTAGTTTCAGTATCAGATTGAAGTTCACATTCTTATTTCTTAAAGCTGAAGTAGGTGAGATTGGAGCAAATACAATTTTAAAAAGTGATTTTTATAAACGGTCGCTATATCCTGACAGTAGTACATGAAACAGGTAACCTGAAAAAAATCATGTTCCCTGGTGTCCTCCGGTGCTCCTAACGGCATCTGCAAGATTTCACATACCGGACTCAAACTAGCAGTAAGAGCTGATCTGAGGTCCGCTGTCCATCTGCTGTCTATGAGAGCCGGCTGTCAATCACTCGCAAACTCCGACAAAAGCGGTCAAACTAGGCAGCGCTGATCAAATATGAATCAATATGAATATTACTGTAATGCCTATTTCTCTCCCTCAAAAAATTATTAAAAAATGTAATAAAATAGAAAATAAAATTGAATAAAATAGAAATTTAATACAAAATTTAATAAAATAGAATAAAACAACTATTGGACAACTGCTGTTCATGGGAGCGTGTGAGCGAGTTAGCGAACAGTCACTTGAGGATTGTGTTTTAGGTTTTTAAATTGTCTTTAAGTTTTTCTTTCTTCATCTGTAATTAATGGAGACATGAACATATGAGGTTAGAAATGGTGATAATATCTAGTCATCAACTGCCTTTGTCTTTTATTCCCTCCTCCATTCACACACTCGCTCCCTCTCTCTCTTTCACACACAACTTCATTTCCCTTCTTCTCTCATTCTCTTCCTACCTTTTTTTCCTCTCTCTTTCTCTCTCTCCTCATCACCACCACGTGTTCCTCTCTCTCTTGTTCTGTCCCTTTGGCCTACTTGATTAATTGGACAATAGAGAGAGGGAAGTGAGGAGATCCTCACAGAGACCTCGGGGGACAAGGACAGAGGACGGAAACTGATTAAAGTCACAGCTGATTAGTGTGCCAAGAGCAAGTCAATAACAAACATGGAAGTGTTTTTATATGTATATTATGTAGTTTATGAAGAATTGAGTGCTGACATTGGTGGTTCTTGTCATTTGAGGATAGTTGATCTCCGCTGGCTGCCTCTGTTGGCATGCAATTTACTCATGACCATACCCCCGCAACCATCTTTCCACCCCCTCTCTCTCCCCCTCTGTTGATAATGTGACCTTGATCACAGAGCTGCTACCCTCCCCACAGGGTCAACCCCCTCCCACCCAGCTTCCCATAATGAGTTGTTTTCCCACAGTGGGTGAACGGGACAGAAATGGCCTGCAGAGGGAGAAAGAAAAAGAGAGAGGGAGAGACGGAGTGGATGGTCGAGATTAAAAGACGGCTGGAAACAGAGGGATGCAAAGAGGAGAGGAAATTAGAGGGAGGGAGTCGAGCACACACAGAGAGTGAGAGAGAGAGGTAGAGAGAGAGTGAAGTGGTGGGTGAAATAAGGGGAGAAGGAGGTGTGAGCCAGGCGTGTGGACACAGCGAGAGGGAAAGAGAGCTCCGAGAGAGAAAGAGAGAGAGAGGGATAGATAGAGGACAAAGAAGAAGTGCTGCTGGTAAGATCCTTCATTTCTGTTTTCACAGCTTGAATATCACCATGGTGCTCAGGATACCAGAGGTTATTAACTTTCTTTTCCTTTACATTGTTGACACACGTGACTGCGAGTGTATTTAGATATTACTTTCCTGGACAGTGTAAGTGAAGAGCTTTTTTTTATAATAAATAGTAAATGTTTGAAGTGTAGTTTGATTTTCCAAATACAGAAAAGTTTCAAAAGAAGAAGAGAGAGGATTCCTAGAATAGAGCGAAGTGAAATCAGGTGTCTGCTGACGCTGACCTACTTCACATCTCGCTGTAAGGCAAAGTGGTTTGAACTTCATCCACCAGTAGGTGTCGAAGATGTTGTGTATTTTTCTGGCTCGGTAGTACGGTGGAATACTTGTAATCGTGAATGTTGTTGGGTTGTAGTTTGTTAATGCAGCGGGGGAGAGAAGTGGATTAGGAAAGTTTTTCTAATAGGGAAATAGTTCGATCTGTTATGCTTACTTTGACCTCGTCTCCCATTAAACCTGGCTTTTGGATGAGATGTGTAAGAAAATATCAAACAAATCAAATATCGCAATATATTTTGTGATACTGTATCGATTCTCAAATCGATTTTTAATTAATAGTTTACAGTTTAGTCAATACTGAATTTCATTTGCAATGAGATGCGCCCTCTGTGTATCTCAAAGTAGTGCTTTGATGTTAGATTTTACAGAGACTGTGATGAATGCAAATGCAGATCCCACTGTTCTGACTGCACAAAAAAAGTCAACTTTTTTTTTTACTCAGATTTGATGCATATGGTGGTGTGTTCTTTATATTATCACAGTTTTCCTAAAATCAGATAAAAAATATCGGAATATATCGCCTTACTTGCAGTATCACAACATATCGCGATATATTGAATTGTAACCCCTGTATCGTGATGCGCATCGTATCGCCAGGTTCTTGCCAACACACAGCCCTATTTTGGACATTGTGTTGATGTTTTGGCATCACAAGTTGTTTTTTGCAATGTAGTGATTGTTGTTCAAGTTTGAGTTGTCTAATATGAGTAGTTAAAATGAGTCGTGATCCATCGTGACTTTAGTTAATTATTAACGTTTAGCTCTGTTTAAGAAGATAATTCATTACAAAAACAATATGTCTCTATTGCGTACGATGACCTGCATAGGGTAATAATAATAATAATAATAATATATATTTTTGTCTTTCAATAATGACTAGTGCAAGTCTGACATATTTTTTTTTAATTACTTTTATAATATGTTTTTTTTTATTTTATACATAATATTATAGTTACTTACTATTAGAGTAAGTTGATTAATAATTAATGCTTAAATAATCAGTTTTTTTCTAGCAATTTAAGTATATCTAGCTCAATTTTATTTCAAATAATTGAGATTTTATTGGTTCCTTTTAAAGTTTTGGCCACAGGCTAAATTTGAACACTCTTTGAGATGTATTGTGTTAAAGAAAAAACTCTCTATTTTCCCAGTTTTAAAGCTTAAAGGAAAAAGGTGATCGGAAACTTGTTCCATGAGGCCGTTATAATTATTTATGCGGTTAGGTCTGCTGAGTAAAAGTCAGAACAGGTCTGTTTGTGTTTCATATTTCAGACTTATTTATCCAGATTTCTTAGTAAACTCCTTCTTGGAACTGACTCCGGGCATTTCTGAGTAGAGCCCTTGAAATTGGAAGGATAAGATGGAGGAATTCAGCATACTGTAGTGGTTTATTTTGTTTAAAAATACAGATGTAAGGTTGTTTTTTTTATTTTGCTATCTGATAGTTTGTCTCCAGTTTTATATGTTCTCAGATCATTTATCTGTAGGCCAGCAGCTTAGGTTTTATTCAATGTACCTCTCATTTTATTGCCGCTGTCCAGTAGATTAGATCTCTGTCAGTATCATAACATCGCAGACTGGTCGCCTGAATATTTCAGCAGCGCTGGTCAAACATAATACATTCCACATCTGCTTTGCTGGCTCAGTGTATCTGTAGCTGAAACATTATTAATGCATATGTTGTTGCAAAGCTTAAACACATTAGCTAGGGTCTGTGACGCCGGGCGAGAGAGCAACTCTCGGTGTTAAAGCAGCGCTGTCAGAGGCTGACTAGACGGGAGGATCTAATGCAGTCAGTCAGCGATTGAATTATTGATCAGCTGATTATTGATTCCTGCTACAGTATATGCTCATTTCCAGCCGTGCCAACTGAATCTGAAACCAAGGACAGTTGGTGTTTAAAAGTCCCATTGCTCATGTGTGAATGTTTAAACCAATGACAACTTAACTTTTAAAATAACTAAGTTGGTCAAAAACTAAATAAACCAAAAATATAACAAAAAAACAACTAGGGATGATCTGATCCAACTTTCCAACAAAACAGACAACAAAAAATACTCAAAATTAATTACAATTCAGGTGTGAACTGTTTTAATGCAGCAACAAATTGGTCAAAAGCTGAAACAGGAATTAAAATTCCAGTCTATAATGAATATGGTCTATAAACATAGAATTGAATTGAACAGATAGGCCCCATTCTCACCGATATCCGATCCAGCTATTTGAGTCAGTATCGGCTAAGTCCAACTATTACAAAGTAACAGGACATATATTAATATTATTGTATCACATTCAAGTAATAACTGATCAACATGCTCCATGGTGGCTAGAGCTATATCTGTTGATGTTTCCAGGGTTTCAGGGTACCACTCTACAGTATGTGGGCCATTTCACTTAAATACAAATGGGTTGTTTATTTTTACACGACATTTGATGACATTGTACCACCTTCAGTATCTGGGCCAAGGTAGTCTCACCAGGAAGTCCATCCCATGTGAGTGAGTTAATCAGAGTATTTTTTCTCTTCCACAAACTGGACACGTTGAAAATCTTCATCCTCGTGCAGCTCTACGCTTCTATGCAGATGATGTTTTCTTGTATTTAGTAGGAAAATGGTTCAACATAATTAGGTAGTCCAGTAGAATCAGAGACTAGCTTGGAAACGGGGCAGAATTTCTTTCATAATATCCATATTGAGTCTTTGTCTATTTGTGCTGACCAGACTTTCTCATCATTTCCCGTTCAGAAGCTGGGCCGTGACCCGTCCGATGAAGACTGCTTCTTTGACCTCCTCAGCAAGTTCCAGAGCAGCCGCATGGATGACCAGCGCTGCCATCTTGATGATCCGCAGAACGGAGACAACGGAGAAGGTGACGAAAACTCCGTGCCGTCCCTGAATGAGATAATAGGTTGGTTGAGAACTCGGTTCACACGGCGATTAGGTCCTTTTAATTTGGGCTATTTGAAGGGTAGAGACACTACAGGTGAATAGAGTAAACATTTTAACTAAGAGATACCAACCTGAAACTTCCCCACTTGATTTACTTACATTAAGACAATTATTTTTTGTATTGCAAGTTTTCTGAAATGTCATGTTTAAATATGCAGATGAGGCATTAACTTATCAAATATGCGCTAACTTGCATATATTTCCAGAACAGAAATCTAAACATTGGATAAAGCCAGGTTCAAAATTCTTGTTTCATTTTGTTGACATACAGTATTACAATCAAAGGTTTTTACAGAGGGGATTTTGGATATCTCTTTTTGACACTCCACAATTCAGAAACTACTGACAACTGCCATACAAAAAACAATTTTTGCCATTTTAGGAATAAAATGTTGTATTAATCAGGCTATCAATGATGTATGAACAAACATAATTAACATAAAATAACATTTAAATAATAGGTATCATCCAGAGGGAGCGAAAGAAAATGGATGGATGGATGGTATCATGATGAAACGTCCCCAGTTTATTTACTTACATTAAGACAATTGTGTTTTTATATTACAAGTTTTCAGAAACTTTGTGTTTAAATGCAAGTGAGGTTATATCTACTGCTGACATTTGGAGAATTTAGGAGAAATCTACAGACGCAAAAAGACAAAGTGTCGTAAAATAAACACCTAAATGTGTATTTTGGAGCCTAAAAGAAGACATGATATGGAAGCAAAATAATTTAAAAATTGACCAGTGTATAAAAAAAAACAACAACATTTTTGCCTGTATTGTCTGTCTCCCCTTCAGGACGCTTCATCTCCTTTTTTAATAACCAGACTCTTCTCTCTCCTCCTAGATTCTGCAATCACCACTTCCCCCCAGACGGAGGAGCTGTTTGATTTGATTGCCAGCTCCCAGAGCCGCCGTCTAGATGACCAGCGGGTAAATGTTGGTAACCTTCCAGGCCTGAGGATAACCAGTAACAATCTGGGACACCTGGTGGGAGAGGGAGATCATCAGGAACCGAGCGACGACTTCTTCAACATGCTCATCAAGTGCCAGGTAAAGCCACATGTTCACATATGTTGATTCTCTTGGATTCCTAATTATTAGTCTTATTAGACAGTGGAGATAGTTGTACGGGGAATAGAGGAAGTTGCCCAGATAACTTAATTAGTCACTTTACACCATAGTGGGCCTCATGCAATTAGTGATATACACACAATTTGTCAAATTTGTTCATAGCCACGATTTGTTCTCATTTTGTTATTACCCATTGATTTCTGGGATTCACCAGTGTTTTCTTATTTTTGCTTGCCTTTGCTTTTCTTAGGTAAGAGACATTTTATGAGTGGTTGAGAGCACTCTTACCAAAATCTGATTAAAATATTGAATCGCGATTAATCGCACACTATTTATCAGTTAAAATGTCGATTAAAGGGAGATTTGTCAAGTATTTAATACTCTTATCAACATGGGAGTGGGCAAATATGCTTCCTTTATGCAAATGTATGCATATATTTATTATTGGAAATCAATTAACAACACAAAACAATGACAGATATTGATCCAGAAACCCTCACAGGTTCTGCATTTAGCATAAAACAATATGCTCAAATCATAACATGGCAAACTGCAGCCCAACAGGCAACAACAGCTGTCAG
>CAKALG010033942.1:0-10668 GCA_916700815.1 Helicolenus hilgendorfi | reverse complement strand
CTCCACCTCCCGCCAAAGCTCCGACCGTTGGTCAAAGGCGGCAGTGAAGCCTTTATAGAAATAGCCAATCTTCTTACTGGTGGTCTCGTTTACTTATGTAGGTCATATAGAAGCATCAGTATTAAACTGAGACTGGTTCATAACCAGTTAAAAGCTCCTCACAGCAACTTTAACTCCACCACTCATGCAAGATTTTACAGCAGTTTTAACATAAGGCTCCCTTCCTTTGCTTAGAAAGCAGTCAGGTTAATAAGCAGCAAGGTTAACACTAAATAAGTGTGTGCACACACTCAGGACCTGACTTCATTCCAATGCTGACGCTGCTAAGAGGTGATAATGAGCCTTAAGAAAAGGGCGTAGCTTATCAAAAAAATCACAAAATTACATGAAATAAAACACAGTGATGTGTGGTCCTGCTAATGACTTCAAGTAGGCCACTTAATGATGTGAGGATATGTCTATTTGACAGGCTGCTAAACAGTGAGAGTAATGATCTCTGGGCCCCTGGCTTTTAAAACCCACGTGGAAGCAGCTGGTGGTGTCTGATTGTGAACCTCTCCCACATCTTATCTTCAGTTTGCACTGCAGAACACCCTGCTCTCTCTGTGTGTAGTGCATGTGTGTGTGTGTGTGTGTGTGAATGTGTATGGTTTCCCCAGCAGTGCTGTGGCTGCAGGGTGAGCTGGTAAAGCTCTTTAGAGAGCCGGACCCACACTGAGCAGTCATCAGTGTCATTTAGCATTACACAACAGACCTGCAGCACTTAGCCACATAAATGATCATGATGGAGGCTGCAGAAAGAGAGAGGAGGAGGAGGAGGAGGAGGAGGAGGAGAGGAGGAGGAGGAGGAGGGAGACGCAGGCAAAGAGAGGCAGAGATGGAACAGGACAGTAGTGAGACTGAGAGGTAGAGAGGTGGGAGAGAGACTCATTATCTGTAATGAGCAGATCAAGTAATCCCAGCACCTGAGAAAACCCAAACTGTAATTGATTCATTCATTAATAATAACTCAAATTCGGTTTAAATTAGATTTTAGATTACATTTCACTTTCTGAAATTAGATTTTTTTTTTTGTTCTTTGTCAAAATGACACAGTGAGGTCACGCTGCAGAATACGTGTGTTTTACCATCATGGGTGTTTCTTCTGTAAAATATTACATTGATTTTATTGATATGTACCTCCGCCAAGGCCGAGGTATACGACCGCGAAGTGGTAATTCTAGTTTAATTTGTCAGGTCTTAAAATGAGCCAGTGGTGTTGACGCCATATATTCGAATTTATTGAATAACAAAATGTGGGAATCACTGGCACCATGATTGCACTATATTTCTTTAAGCAATGTGAGTACAGTGCAGAATATCTATTGTTTGCAGCTTTATGAAAATCTGTTTACTCACAGAAGTGCTCTTAATCTGAAATGATCCCAGCATCTTATGCTATTGGATGTGTTTTTATGTGCATGGTGCTGCTGCTTTTATAGGTTTTGCCACATTTTGTTTCAACGTGAAGTCCTTTTCGTTTTTTTTATAATGGAAACAAAACATTACAGCATCAGTATTAAAACCAGACTGCACGTAGCACTAACAACAAAAGAAAAGAAAAAAGAAAGAAAGAAAAAAGATAGAGAAAAAGAAACTAAAGCACGGGCTGATTGGTTATTGTTAAATGTGGTGCAGTGCATAAACTGCAACAATGTGATGTAACATGATTGTAATATAACACAATTTATTGGGTAACTTCCACAAAACATTGTTATTAAAGGACAAATCTTTCCTTTTTTAATCATACCCTAATATCACATGTTGAAAACTACAGTCCTGCTATAATCTGATGATTGTCCCTTGGCCTCAGCAGCTGTGGGACTGCCTGTGCCTTATATAACATTCCCCCCTCCTCCCTTTTCTCTCTCCTCTCCTCCCTTCCTCTCCTGTATGTTTATGCTGATGATGTGTCAAAACACTCCGGCTTACCTCCCCAGCTCCCTTCGCCGCTGTCAACAGTAACATCTCTGCCCTTTCCCCTCTGCAAAGACGCAAAACTCGGTTTGAGAGCATTAAAAATTCAGCTGTGTTTGGGACGGACGTCCTCATAAATATTGACTAAAAGCCCCGAGAACGAGGCCTCTAGATGTCCAGTCAGCAGCGGGGCAATTAGAGGAGCACACTTTAAAGCACTTGTGTTGCTTCCACTGGCGCATGAGTCTGGTTGTAAGAAATTAAGATGGAGGAATTATTTATGGCCACACGGCCACCACGGTCCTCTGGTGCTGCTGTGTGATATATCGCTATTAATCTCCTCGCTTCTGGTCAGTGTCATTGTAATTCAAGCAGTGGTACATTAAAGTATGACTTGTTTGATTTGTCTGATCTCAACAAACTGACAGCATGTAATCCTATCTCTCTTTTAAGAGCTACTGTATTTGGACACTGTATCCTTCCTTCTGTCAGGCACTACATTTATACAACTCTTCTCCTCTCTTTTCACAAACTGAACATCACCTTTCTCCCGGTGCTGTATCATCTGTATTTAATCTTCTTTTGCCAGTTTTCTTGTAGTGAGTGTAGTTGAAGTATAATGGAGTCCTAATTGGTTGGAGTTGAATGGAGGTGTCCTCTGGCAGTCCTTCACTCTGTCTCTGGCTGACTGGTATCACACAGTCAATCTGGACAGGTCTTGGCTTTATAAGTGGACATAAAAGCTGAAATAGTTGTCTCAGTCCAGTTGGAATTTTAATTATTTTTTTTGGGGGGGGGGTCAGTTAACGCAATATTAACACGCTAATTTGTTTTAACGCCACAATTTCTTAAACGCATTAACACAACTTGTGATTTTTTTTTTGGGGGGGGGGTCAGTTTTAAAGTTAGAGTGAAGATACTGGCATCATATGACACAAGAAAATCTAAGAAATCCATTGGTACCAACCATGTCATGCTAGCTCATCGCGAAGGATGCCAAATAACCCTCCAAACTTAACAACATTTTGGCGAGGAAAAACTGGCATGTCCATTTTCAAAGGAGTCCATTGACCTCTGACCTCAAGATATGTGAATGTAAATGGGTTCTATGGGTACCCACGAGTCTCCCCTTTACAGACATGCCCACTTTATGATAATCACATGCAGTTTGGGGCAACTCATAGTCAAGTCAGCACACTGACACACTGACAGCTGTTGTTGCCTGTTGGCTAAATGCAGTATCTGTGAGGGTTTCTGGACAATATCTGTCATCATTTTGTGCTGTTAACTGATTTCCAATAATAAATGTATACATACATTTGCAAAAATCAGGATCGCGATTAACTATGGACAATCATGCGATTAATCGTGATTAAATATTTGACTGAAAGACATATATTTTCATCAGTAACAGTCATTTTATGACACTACATCCAAAGTAACATTTTCTCTCCTCCTCTCTCCTTCCGCAGTCTTCATCTGCAGCTTCATGGTGGCGGCTCCCATCTTCGGTTACCTGGGCGACCGCTTCAACAGAAAGGTCATCCTGAGCTGTGGCATTTTCTTCTGGTCCATTGTTACTCTGTCGAGCTCCTTCATCAGCAAAGAGGTACGACATCGCATCACACGTTGTGACGGAAAGGACGAGCACCACGAGAGCTCCAGCGTTATTCTATTAGGCCGCTGTCCCGCTGACGAGCTAATTATTCTGTTATGATCTGGATATGCTTGATGTTAAGGCTGGTGAAAAAAAATGACACGCTTGTTAAATCAGACACCCGCTTTGCCTTTGTAGACATTCTTTATGTCTCAATCCCTCCCTCTCTCTTTTTCTCTTTCACTGGCCACCAGCCAATCAACTAATGAAGGCCCATGCCTCAGACTTGTCTCAATTACAATGCTTTAGAAGATAAGACTCTGTTGTTTCACTGCCCCCTTGACAAGAGGATTTAGATTTGATATCACTAAAAGCCCCTGTGTGCTGGGCGGTGTTGGGTGCATTAAACCAGAGATGCTCAAAGTGCGGTCTGGGGACCCTCAGGGGTCCGTGGCACTCTGCCAGGGGGTCCATGAAAAATGTTCAGATTCATTAATTTATACATAGACTGTATGAAATATGAACATTGTCTCTGTGTCTTTGATACAGCATGATGCTCATTTAGTAAATTATGGTCCCATTTAGAGTCAAATAGACCATAAAGCAGGGGATGCTTTAGGGCGTGGCTACCTTGTGATGAGACAGGTCGCTACCACGGCGTTGTCCAGTCTGGGAGGTGTCCGTGCTTTTGTCTTATACAACTTTAACCCTTTCACAGTGTGTTTTCAGTGTATGAAAGTTAATGATAACCTTTTCGGTTTGCCTTATTGAGCATTCGGCTGCTTATCTCCCCCATCCAGTCACTTCCGGTTGCAAAAACCCAAGATGGCGAATTTGAGGTTTCAAAACGGCAGTCCATCTCTATGGAGATGGACTCAGTTTTTGGCACTTCCGCGTTAATTTCTCATAACAGAGGTTGACGCTTGTTGATAGATTACATTCTTATCTAATAAATCTATAACTCTTAGAATCTGCAAATATGCTTAATATATGTCTTTCTAATATATTTCTCTTGTATTGTTCTTTAACATAACTAAGTCTATAGAAGTGTAAAAAAAAATAATTCCAAGGGATATACATGAGGGGGTCCACAGTATATTTTCTATTTTGTAAGGGCTTCTTGGCTGAAAAAAGATTGCATTAGACAATAACATTATTCTTGGGGGCGGGGGAGGGGTGTTCCGCTGAGAGTAGCCATCACATTACAGTGAAAGGCTCTGTATATGTGTGCGGAGGTGTGTAGGCAGACCCCATTATACAGTCTTGATGGACAGTCGTAATAAAAATCAAACAAACTGACAATCTGAAGTCGCTCGACTGGCAGATATACGTGGCATCAAAAGTTATATTAGTTAAATTTATGCAGCATGCGGCTTGTCTGCATCATGGAGTTGCGCAGTGTCGTCTCTCCAGTGAGTAAGCTCGCCGAAGCTCTTCAGCCAAGAGCTGCGGAAGGGAGTGACAGCTCAGAGATGTCTCAGGGGGGCGTCCTTTGACTTAATTCGCCTTTAGACTCGTCTGTTTGGAGACAAGATGGCAGCCATTTGACTAAGCAGGAAGTACATTCAGGCTGCTTATGGCTAAGACGACATTAAGGGCCTCTTCCCCTCTGACAAACGCCACAAAGGCCGGTGATTGCTGATGAGGAGATGGGTAGTGATGCTCAGCACCTGCAGTCCTTTGCCCCCCCAAACTTTAACTTTACCATCAAGACATGTCCCTGAGTGTGCCAATCAAATGAGACAAGAGTAGATGGCTCTTATGTAATAGCTCCAGGGCGCTGTCGCCATGAGAGATGAAAGACATGACATGCTGAAATGTTAATGACCACTTACAACTGAGTCCTATCATTTAAGACACTCTGGGGCATTTTGGATGGATTTGCAGCGGATACAGAGTTCAGATCTTATGTAACAGAAATTTGCCTTTTTTTCTGCATGAGCACAACAGATTACCGTCGTAAAATGATCACTTGTAGGACATTTGATATTTGAAGCACATTAGTGGCCGTCTATTTATGTTATCCAGTGGAAAGCATGACTCATTTCATTCACTTTGATCTCGTGAATATTAAGAGGGTGAGACAAGGATAATGACAGCTGAACTATTGTTGTAATAGAGCCCGGCTGCACTGATTGATGGATTTTTTCTTTTTCACGATTGTCATTTTTATAGCTGTAATATTTTTTTATCGGAATACTAAAGTAAAAAGCGTATGAACATTTTATTACAAAGTATCTTCTTGAATGCAGTGAAGTGATGATATCTAGAAGATTTTACCTTCTAAAGTCAAAGTAACATTATCAAATGTTCCAATTGACACAGTAATTCGTTTCCAGAGCATAAAATCATAGTTAAGATTTGCCTAAATGTGCTCTAAGCTAATAGTTAGTGCAAATGTAAGCATGCTAAAACACTGAAATAAGAACATATTCTGCTAATCTTCAACACGCTGGCATTGTCATTGTGAGCATTTTTACAGTAGCATGCTGTCATTAGTATTTAATTCAAAGCACCATTGTGTGTATGTATAGCCTCGCAGAGTCGGTAGCATGGGAGTACACTCTTTAAGTCGATTTTCCTAAACCTCCTTTATTCTCTTTTATCCCATCACACTGTAGTTTTCAATCTGCTTTTACGACCTAATTTTTGTGGCGCTTCCCGGGCGTTTGCTGTGTTTTGTTGTTGTCACTGCTACCAGCATTTCTGATCCAAGTGGTGATGATAGTCTGGTGACCACACAAACAAAAAGCACTACCATTATGATCCCACTAAACGTCACTACGGGCCATTTAAAAGAAGAAAATAGACGGACTGTAAAAGCATTCCAAACAATGTGACAAAGACGTACGGCAAAGAAAGCTCAGCTGTGATCAATCATGAACACAGCAGCTAACACAAGCAGAAAAAGAATCTGAAAATAATATGGGTGAATACCACAGCAAAGACCTTTTTTTTTTATACATCCCTTAAGTGTCATCTTAAAGTGAGGTATGTGTGTGGTGAAGTCTCCAGAGACGGCTGTGTGTATGACCCCGTGACATGATGTCACATCCACCAGCATGAAGCCCGCAGTGTCGGCTGAGAGCTCAGGTCAGCAGAGATCACCGCCTTAGCTCTGCCTCTGCTACCTACACTACAGCACCGTCATTAATCTCCTTTCACTGCTGAGTGTAACCTTATCACACACACACACACCACACTCTTCAAATTATTAGGGCCCACAATGCAAACACATAATGTAATCAAATGTGATGTAAGAGAAGAAACAGTCATTTCAAATTCTACATGCAGCTAATGCTCCTCATGGGACTGGTGGACACTACGCAAATTAGTGGCCAATATTTGCAGTTTGCGTCATCCTAGTGTGAGTGTATTGGGGGGGTGGACCAGATTTCTTTGTAGCTTCACAAGCAGACACGGGAGTCCGTATCCAGCGAGTAGTGGTTGCCATGGAAACAGTTAACAATCCAGCTGCCTACACAGGTGCCCCCGCCGGCGTGCACGCTCCTATTAAAGCCTTTTAAAGTATTCATCTATTTCATTTCTCCAGTTTATTACGTCTGATGGAAGATAATAGGCCTTGGTAATTTAATATGGCCCCGTCGGATTAAACACATTAAAATGATGCAGACGTGATTTCACAATTTCATTAAAGTAAAACAATTGATTTGGTTGATCAAGGCCCAACCCTTTCGCACCAAGTGCAACAAAATCTCAACATTTAAATCAGTGTGATGCGATTGAGCTTGTGAGAGACTTCGCTTGTCATTAATGAAGAACTACGCGCTTATGCTGTTGTGACATGTATGTTAATTCACTGTCCGATCTTCAGGAGTGTCTACCCCTGTCTTAGGATACATGAATCAGTACCAAATCAGTAAACTTTAGGGTCTGTAAGCCTGATTGTAACGACAAGATAGACATTTACAGACCTACTAAGTAAGTATCGTCGGGCTAAATGTAGAGTTAGACTGTTTCTGCTCTGAGGAGTTGGTGAAAAAGACTTCTGACCAAGATAAATGTTTGTTGGGTTGATATTGTGCTCTGACACGGATATAACAAAACTCATATTTCCTTTTCCTTTTTCTCTCTCTGCAGTATTACTGGCTGTTTGTGCTCTCCAGAGGACTGGTGGGTATCGGAGAATCCAGCTACTCCTCCATCTCTCCCACCATCATAGGAGACCTATTCACGAACAACAGCCGCACCATGATGCTCTCTGTCTTCTACCTGGCCATCCCCCTGGGAAGGTAAGCGCCAGACAGATCCTGTATTCTTGGAGCAGACACCGGGCAACAACAAGATGTCTGTTCTATTTTGGGATATTTATGAAACTATAGCTTGGTTATTTCATCCAATTCAGCCGGTTCTTCACATGTTAAATCCAATGGTGCAAATGAAGAATTAGCATAGATAATTGAAATTATCCTCACATAGAGAAGGTCAGGCTCGCTCATCTGGCTCTTTTTTTCAAGAGGCAGCCAGACAAAGAGCCCAGACCCTCTGCAGAAAGAAAAGCAGAACTTACAAATGGCTGTGTGTGAGTCTTTTTCGGGGATGTGGCGTGGGGGTGTGAGGGTAGGCGGTATTATTAAGCTCAAATCTCCAGCCTTTTCAGTTCATTCAATCAGAAAAAGGGCCACAGGGAGAAAACAAACAAAGCCAAGTAATAAAAGATGAATGTACCGGTGGATGCTGCGCGGGAGCCACTTGAGGTTTATCGTCATGTACAGCGCTTAACAGCATGACTGTGCCTGAGCTGCCGCATGCTGCGCTGTTTTCCAGCTTCTGCATGCACAATCACACACAAGGAAAGGCTTAAGTAGTAAAGGGGAAATGTGCTGCAGTCTCTTAGAATTACATTGAATTTTTATATCACTTAAAGAGGACTTGTTATGCTTTTGTGCTTTTTCCCTTTACTTAAGTGTGTTATTTCTGGTGTTTTATAAGTCCAACTAACTAAAGATATACATTAAAGGGGACCTGTTATGCTTTTGTGCTTTTCCCATTTCCTTTAGCGTTTTATATAGTTGTATGTGCATGTAAAAAGCCCAAAGTCCACACCAAAGGGAGTTACTCTCCCATGCAGAAACACTGCTCCTGAACTGCTTGAAACGCCCCGCTTTTTCTTCTGTAACGTGGTGATGTCACCAAGTAACACATTTGCGTAATACCTCTCTAGCGGCTAGTTTGGCGAAAAAATATACCTTTTTTTTACATTAAAACAATATAAACATGTTCTAGTAGAAACCCCAAAATACAAGTACGCACCTGAAAATACACATAATAGGTCCCCTATAAATTGGTAATCATACACGTTTTTAATGGCAGATTGGCGACAGTTGGACAAATGAGGAAAGGAAAGTCTAAACTGGCCTCTGAGTGGTTGTGTTATGAGCTGCCAGCATGTTTGGGTCACAGTAAACTGCCCAGCAACACAGACAATAGAAGGTGAAAGAGTGGGCCTCGGTAAAGTGCAGTCAAACATCCTATCCAGTCTCCCGCTTGTTTGTCTCTACTGAGGTTGTTATGACCGTTTCCAGGAAATGACCTCAGGAATTAGACGGGGTTCACAGGAAATAGACTGCCCTGCTCTCCCTTTTCCCCCCCGTAATTTAAACTGAGACAGGTTTGTTTCCGTGCGACGCCACCGGTGTTTGATGTGAACATGTTTTTCATGCTCGAGTTTTATTGTTGGTGTTGAACTTTCCAAACACTCTCTGGGTGGACTCTGATAAGATTAGCTGTTAGTCATTCACTGGAAATATCATATGCTGTCTGAGCCCGTTTATACTGCGCTGTTATTTTTGGAGAACTAATCATGGAAGCACAAGCATAGACCGTTTCCCCCTTTGCTCTGTGTGTGTGTGAGTGTGTGTGTAAAACACCAGTTAAACATGTTTTGGCCCTTTAGCAGCCAACGCTGATAAGAACCCACTGGCTACACTTGATCATCAATCTATTGCTATTCTAATGGAAAACAGCATCTCTTGGCCAGAGGCTCCAAACATGCAGACAAACAGGTTCTCTGAGAACTCAAGAAGCGACTAATTCTAGTGAAGAGGCTTATCAAAGAAATAGAAATAACTCAGATGGGTGACAAATGAAAGGGAAAAAACAACAAATGCCTTAGTAAGTTATTGGGCCACTTAGAACACCTTCAGCATAAGTAAAAAGAAAAGTAGCAAATCACATTTGAGAAGCTGAAACCAGAAAACACTTGTCATTATTTTGCTTGAAAAATGACAGATGATTAATTTCTTATCAGACTAGTTCAGGTCATAGTGATCACTAACAAATATCAAAGACTAATCGTCAATAATCTTTATTTACTACTACATTACTGTGTTGAAGATAACGCTCTCATACTTAGCCATCAGTCCTCTGCGGCTCATTCCTTGAGTTCACTATTTGAATCCTCTTTGTCCTTTAAATGCTGATGCTATCTAGCAGCAGAGGCTTATCACAACACAAGCTTTGCCCCTTTTATCTGATCTGATCTGATCTAGCAACATTTCCCTCTAAGCATTTCACTGTTATTTCCCTTTATGACAAACAAAACGCTCTTTAACTCAAGTAAATTCAATTACACTGTGACAACACACAGCCTCCGTCCTTCACAGACAGCCATGTTAGTGCTGGGTCGTGGGCGGTAACTTTGCACCTGCATTTTGTGACTATGCGCACAAATCACACTTCCACAAATAGACCAGCTAGCCAAGTTGCTACCGGTGCTTTGATCAGTTACACTGTCATAAGCTCTCCATGTCAAGTACCCAAACACTCAACGCGGCAGACAAACAGGATGTGTGTAGCGTAGGCGTACCCAGGACACTGATATATAACGTGCACCGATGGACCTCAGTGGAGCTGGTTCAGAGTAATGTATATGATGGTTTGTGTCTTTCTGTCTCTCTGCAGTGGGTTGGGATACATCCTGGGCGCCAGCGCTAAGGTGGCTGCAGGAGACTGGCACTGGGCACTGAGGGTAAGGGCATCATCATCCTCCAACACTGCACACAAACATGCACACAAAGACAGATGAAGAGCCCCTCCTGCAGGGCTTGGTGGTGAGGCCTGTCAGTGTCTTGGATCTGAGGTCAGAGGGGTCG
>CAKALG010033939.1:0-17129 GCA_916700815.1 Helicolenus hilgendorfi | reverse complement strand
TTCTTTTGTCTTTTTTCTTTTTTATTACAGATTTAAATGAAACTGGACTGACATCCAGTTTCCAACAGTCACAAGAATATTTACTAATGGTTGAAGTATTTTTAAAACAATTTATTTTTAAAGTTTGTATGATTAGATGATGACTTTTTTCAAAATAGTACTTCATTTGGAAAATAATGTTGTTTTTATTCTGTATTTTTAACTGTTTTCTTTCTTCTTTTTTATCTTTTTATTACAGATTTAAATGAAACTGGACTGACATCCAGTTTCCAACAGTCAGAAGAATATTTACTAATGGTTGAAGTATTTTTAAAACAATTTATTTTTAAAGTTTGTATGATTAGATGATGACTTTTTTCAAAATACTACTTCATTTGGAAATTAATGTTGTTTTTATTCTGTATTTTTCACTGTTTTTTTCTTCTTTTTTATGTTTTCATTACAGATTTAAATGAAACTGGACTGATATCCAGCTTCCAACTGTACGAAGAATATTTACTAATTGATGGAAGACTAAGACAACATTTAGTTAAAGTTTGTATGGTTAGATGATGATGAATTTTTTCAAAATAGTACATCATTTAATAAAAAAGGTTGTTTTTATTCTGTAATTCTCAATTTTTCTTTTTTTTTCTTTTTTCCTCTTTTTATTACAGATTTAAATGAAACTGGACTGACATCCAGTTTCCAACTGTGAGAAGAATATTTACTAATGGTTGAAGTTTTTTTAAAACAATGCATTTTTAAAGTTTTGTATGATTAGATGATGACCTTTTTCAAAATAGTACTTCATTTGGAAAATAATGTTGTTTTTATTCTGTATTTTTCACTGTTTTCTTTCTTCTTTTTTATCTTTTTGCTACAGATTTAAATGAAACTGGACTGAGTTCCCGTTTCCAACTGTGAGAAGAATATTTACTAATTAATGAAGTATTTAGAAAACATTTCATACTTAAAATTTGTATGATTAGATGATGATTATTTTAAATTATTGAACAAAGCCTGTAAATTTGGGTAGACACCTCAAGTGTGCTGCTACAATACACTTGACATCTCTACTCAGTTGTGTATTTTCAATAAACTTTATTAAAAATAGTACTTGATTTAGAAAATAAAGTTGTTTTTTTCTTTTTTTTTACTGTCTTTTAAAACAGTTCCCCCTTTTAAACACTTATAAAGACAAATATTTAAAAGAACATAAAAATAGTTAATTTTCTGGAAATCTTGGCTATCAGACATATAACCTCTGGCAAAATCAACTGACTCTGGACCAAGAACAAAAGTTTTGCAGAGAACTTGTTCTTGAGAGCTCAGAGGACTAAAGAAAGCTTTGTCTCAAGTCTTTCGATGCACATTGACCTTCGTCTTGACTCACTGCCTTCAGTAATGGCAGCACAGGAATAGACGTGGATCAGAGCTCTTCAGTGTCAATCAAAATGTTTCACCTCTGGGAGTATTATCAAATCACATATCACAAAAAAATAAATGAGTTCGGATAAGCTGCATTGGATAAGAAGCAAAGCTGTAGCTGCAAACTGGTAATGCAAATATTTTAGAAATATTACATTTATCATCTCTTCAGTCTCCACAGTCCAATTTACATGCACTACAAATAACTAGCATACTGATTTCTGACATGAAGCCATAACTGGTTATTCTATTCTATCGGTAGCTTCATTGCTCATATTATTTTGTCATCCCATTGCTTCTTTCATACTCTTGTTTGTCTTTTTTTCTGTTGATGTCCCATTGCTTTTACTGCAGCAACAATCCAATTTCCCACCAGGGATCAATACAATTTATTTTTATCTTATTTACTGATATTCCCTCTGAAGTTTCTCCAAACAAATATTGACATGTGAAGTGGATCTTACTGTCCTCTCTCAACATCTCCGACGGCCCTTCATTAAAACAAATCCTGGCTTTTCCCATCCAAAAACTGTTTTAGTGTCAAACTGAGAGATAATTTTTTCAAACAAAATCACCACCCATTGTTCTGCAAATGTGGACAAGTTATGATATTATATTTACCAGATATTTTTAAAGTTGTGTGTATTTTTTCAGAATTATACAGGTACCTTTTATTTTATCTTTATACTATTAATATTTTTAGATATGTAGGTCTATAATTTTGCTAATTTGGCACCCTTATTATATGCATAAACATGGAAATAGGGGGGGTTAAGGCAAGGCAAGTTTATTTATATAGCACATTTCATACACAAAGGCAATTCAAAGTGCTTTACATATATAAAAGCAAGATAAAAGAGCACAAAGTACATAAGGTAAAACAAATAAAAGAATATAAAAGTACAAGTTAAAAGAATAAAATGAAAAGGATAAAAAAAAACAATAAAAAGACAGTAAAGTGTATTGTTAACACAATATTACAACACAGTGCACGTATTGTACTGGACATAATTATGCTCTGCAGGTGTTCATGATATTGTGTCCTATGTGGTGCTTAGTTGCTGCTGTAATACTGTAATAAAAACATTATAAGATGCATGCAAGAAAATTTAATTAGTTGGACGTGTTGCCCCAGGCTAGCTGTGAGCAGTAAATATGCAAAAAAAAAAACAATTTAAAAAAAAGGATTTTTTGAAGCAGAAGTCAGGAGTCATGTGAACGTATTGGGAGAAGATGGTCAGAGGGCAGTGAAAACATAATACAGACGTGTAAGACTATAAATAGCATGCAATCTGTTTGGTAATAAACCCTTCATTGATTTTGTTTGTTGAGGCTAAGTCGATGGGGATACAGTTATTTATTTATCAAGATACAGATTTAATCAAAGTATCAACCTAATCAAAAATAACCCTTATTAAATGTATTTCTAAGTTTTACTGTTTAGTACAAAGACGCATGTTGCAGATGTAAACTGTAAAATGGATCATCCGAGGGGAAAAAAAAAATCCTCTCGTGTGTTTCGTCCCGTGCTTTCTTGCCTCTCCATTGTTCTGGGAGAATGAGAGCAGGCTTTACACAATTAAAAATATCTGTATAGGGTCACACTCAAGAGGATGCACTTTTACTATCTGCAGTTGCTACGGCAACCCATTCTCCTTTTGCACAGTCTCTGGTGGACCATTGACTCGCAGGAGCAGAGACACAGTCCCCGTCATGTCCAAAAGAGGGCGCTCAATTCTTTCCGTTAATATGTTTTCAGCATGAGCCAGTTTTTGAAAAAAGGTGTGCCACTCAGTTGTTAAAATGCTTGTGAATTATTCATAAAATCATTGACAGTCAAGTAAGGAACTCCTCTGTTTAATTTTGTCATCCATTACTTCTGCTAAATGGTTGTTTTTATGGGAGTGTTTCCCTATTTGAATTGATGGTCTAAGATTATAGTTGCATGTTCAGATTGGAAAGCATTCCTACCCAAATTTGTGAGTTTTGGCTATATAAATAAAAGTGACTTGACTTGGCATATGATCCAAATCGTTTTATGTAAAGCCTGATCACTGGATAACATGTGCTCGGTGATGTCTCCATCATTAGATGATGGGGTGCTTTGAGGAGTGGCTGGTGAGTAGAGGCCTTTTGCTGACACAGGTACCATGTAGGTGCATCCCAAGTCTCTTCATTGCATCCACGTTTCCTTCACTTGCGTCTTTTCCTTGCGTCTTAATCCCTCCCATCATGGATGCATGGAGAGACGCAAGGAAACCATGCGAGGAGCGAGGAAACGACAAATAAGAGACTTCTGCACCCTGTGTGTTGGACTGATGTTGGCCAAATAGTGTTAAAGAGCAGTTAAAGAGGGTGGTGGTTGACTTGCCTGCACTCTTACACTCTGCTTTATAGTGAAACATAAGGGTCATGATTAACAAGTGGCTATTTGTAAGACTATTTGGATAAGTAGGAGCTAAATAAATAAATAAACAATGCTAAGCAGGTCATGGCATTCAGATGAAACTGCCCATCTAATCTAGTTTAGCCTATGCAGATGTACAATGTATAGACGTGAGGCCGGGTCAAGCTGCTGAGTATCTTGCTCTCTGATTGGGATTCAAAGGCAGTTTAAGTTAAAGGGGTATATTAGTTCAGAGAACAGCGTCGCCTGTCAGAGGTGCCCAGTAGATTTATGACGGCACAGCCCGATACCCACTGTGGGGCCTAATGGTTGGTCAAAACATCATTTAACATCAATACTGAGCTTCCACAGGAATGTTCAGCCAACTTTTGGCAGATTTCACTGTGTGTATTGATGAATAAATAAAACTCAACATGACATCCAAATCATTCAAGTAATGATTTGCTTTTCCGGAACCACAACATCTGCCGGCCATACTGTAGGAAACAAGACTCTAACAAAGAGCACTGCTAAGTTAGGTTTTTATCTTTTTTGTTAGCTATCTGACCTAGTAACTCCGCCACTGCAAGCTGCATCACATGGAGAGCTGGGATAAGTTCAAATTATGGCTGTTAGCAACCACACATATAAAGGCTTCAAAATTCAAACCCAAAAGTGGGGTATTTATTGATGTATTTTATACCGTGGAACAAAATCTCTTCAGCTTGTGAAAAACCCATTCAAACAACCCATTGACTTCCAGACGTGGGAACTGGAAGTGCTAAAATGCTAACTCATTTCCGGGTTTTAGGACTTTTGTGTCTAACCCTATTGGTGTTTTCTTTGCATATGCTTAGTTGGATGTGTGGTTCCAGCCAGGCACTGCTCGTCCCACTTCCTGCTTGGATGTCTGGAGATCCTGATTGGAGCAGCACCCATTTCAGTCCTCCAATCCAGAAGAAGCAATCAAGAACACCTGGATAATATTTGGTTATATTTGCTTATTTGATTTAAACAGCATCTACCAGGCCTTTCTTTTCCTTTGTTGTTTGCCTGATTGTTTGTGGTTTATGAAACTTCTACTGTAAGTTTCCTTCTCAATAAATAACTTTATTTTAGCAATTCCAACCGGTTTCATGTTGCTTCCCCTTCCCTTTCCCTCCCAAGCTGGGTCGTAACAAGAGTCCATAAAGGAAGTTAAATTAATACATATCGACAAATCTGACATGATACTTTAATAATAATGTAAAATAGAAAGATTTTAAATGACATTTTAACAGAAATAACACAACATACCTCTAAAGAAATGTTATGCCATTGCCAATATGGTTTTACTAAATGACCTTTTAACATTAGTAGGTTAGCATAATGAGCACTGCTAACTCTAAAGCACAGATATTTCTCTATGTATGCATATATACTGTACATTACATAAAGTCTTGCCTTTACATTTACAAAGAATTAGCAGTTAAGTTTAATGTATCGTTTGCCCCCATAACACTATAATTGTTGGAAGCTATGTTACAGTTTCAGTAACTTCTTAATAGCCAAGCTTGATTGCTTTTGTTTGGACGGCACTGCAGATGTTTTCTATCAACCAATTTACACATTACTAACGTCTTAACTAGCTGAGACATATATTAAGTTTAAATGTTGCAACCAGACTGAAACTAGAAGTCACTACGAGCTTAGAGAGAGACTTTCCACACAAACTTAGTAATGGATTTACGAATAGCTGGTGCAACCCAGTCAGTCTTAGAAGATATAATAGAGTTGTGATAAACTCAGTTGTTGGTGTATTCTATGATAGTAGCAGACAGGCAGAGCAGTCACAACCAGAGCTCCACTGCGGCAGAGGGTAAATGAGCAGGGAAACTCTAGTGCTATATCTCTTAATATGGCAATCCATGTGAAGATGTACTATGACACACAACCAAAGGCTATGCAGCAGCTGGGGATTGTTTAATCGAAGGCTGCAAAGATATTGGCAACATTAACCTTTCGAGCCCCCTTTTTCTCCAGGTAAATATGCACATTAATGACTAAATAAGCAGAAGCTTGTGTTGTTCGGCCCAGGGCCAGAATAGATTGTGCTTGGCTTCACACATAAGAGAAGCAATTTACCGTGTTGTGATTTTCTGGGCTTAAAGTGACATTGCCCTCTCTCTCTGTGTACGGTACACTTTCCTACCAGCGAGCTCACATGATTTCAAAATGTTGTTTCTTATATAATATATATAATAAAAGTCAGTTTGTATTGGATGCTTTATAGAAAAAAACATTTAAAGACTGAATGACTAGTATCCAGCTTTCTCGTCAATCGGGAAAGTATACTTTAAATTTGCAATCATCACACAAAAATCACCGTTATTGCACTTAAACTAATCAGATCAATATTTCCTCAGTCAGTTTATGTCTCATCACTTTTATCTGCTATTTTGTATTTAATAAAAGGCTTGGATTAACGTGCATCAACATGATATGAACAACTATTTTTTTAATGTTTTAATGCAAAACACCATATATGGCTTATATACCTATTAGGGTATGTTGTAATTCTAACATTTAAGATATTTAAGGATGTTAAATGTCATAACCACCAGGGGTGGCTGTCATGCCAGTTACAACCGGCCCAAACTCATATTTCTAGTGACGTTCAACAATTCAATATATATGTAATAGCCAAAGAGCAAAGAGATCATGCCTCTATTCAAAGAATCAACGAAATATAAAACATATACTATACATAGGTTGATATTGCAATACAGAGAAATACCTTGTGTTTTTACAATGTCTGTGCTGCATGAACGGCACCGGTATCAGGCTTGTAACTGTACAACGTGCCCATATAGCCTTCAATAATGAAGGTTTTGGTTGATTTATTTCAGGGTCATTTCAAAATGGCAGACTATCCTGCACCGATGACCAGAGACTCAAAAGGCACACAAAAGGTTTTAAGTGAGAAAAAAGTGGAACGAGTATGCTTCCACTCAGCAGACACCCACAGAAAATTTATATTTTTAGATTAAAGGTACATTTAACGTCCACATCCTGTACTTTATTGGTCTTCTTGTGATTGTGGCCTCCCACTAGAAGTATACCTTCCTGTCACCTCTGAAAGCCCACCACAACATAATACTTCCCTTCTGTACACAGTGATTTACAAAGAGGGATTGATACAGTATGTGTCATGAATAACAAACTTTTAGTATTCTGTACTCAACATCGTCAGCTATTTTAATGTAACTAACGATTGTTTTCTTCATTGATTAAAGCTGAAGTAGGTCGAATTGGAGCAAATATGTTTTAAAAAAGTTATTTTTATAAAACGATCACCATATCCTGAGAGCAGTGCATGAGACAAGTAATCTGAAAAAAAAGCATGTGCCTCTGTGTCCTCTGGTGCTCCTAATGGCATCTACAAGATTTAACAGACCGGAGGAAAACTACCAATCAGAGCCGAGCTGGAGTCTGCCGTCTCTTAGCAGCTGTCAATCACTCACAAACTCCGATCAAATGGTCAAACTAGGCAGCGCTGATCAAATATGAATCAATATTCTGTTACTGTAATGCCTATTTTTCACCTCAAATGTTTTCAGAAACATCTTGTAGTGTACTGTTTAGCTGTAAAATGAGATTTGTGACAGCCATGTTGAGATCAGTTGAGGAAATACCAAGCACTGCCCACAGCCGGAGCACATCCAATAGGAACGCTCTCTCTCTGAAATGACCTGTGATTGGCTAAAGTCTCCCATCAATTTCTAAAGACTGTAAACAAAGCCATAAGGAGGTACAGAAGTCTAGTTTTCTCTCAGAACACTTGAATTACAATATGCTGAAAGATTATTATGGATTTTTTGCCCAATGATGAAAAAAAATATTCTGCCTACTGCAGGTTCAATGTGCAAATTATTTTCTTATAAGGTGTTTTGTCTATAAAATATCAAAAAACAGTAAAAAAAATCAAAATATCCAAGAGCCAAGTCTTGTTTTGTGCAATCAACAGTCCAAAACCCCAAAATATTCAGTTCACTACAATGTGAGACCAAGAAAAGCAGCAAATTCTTACATTTGAGCCCCTGGAAGTATCATTGTTTTTAGCCTTTTTGCTTGAAAAACCAAAAAACGTATCAAACAATTATTAACATATTGCCATTTTTTTTCTGTTGATCAACCAATCGTTGCAGCTGTAGCCCATATGGCTTTTAAAATTAGCTAAATTAGGTCACTTCATCACAACAAAGAGGCACACAATCTCTTTATGGTTGATTTAAAAATAAGCACATTTGTGTTGCTTTTATGAATGGCATGTAAAGGTGTATCCTTGTTCTACATTTTCCATCCTGAACCTCACTTAGCCAAACGATCGTACAGCTTTAAAGTAGTAAAGACATCAATCTTTCTCTAGAAACATTTTCTATTGTTTGCAAGGCGACCTTCTCTCAGAGGACAAGACAGTAATGTGATATAGTCTGTCTCAGCATTTGAGAGTATACTGCAGATGAACACACTGTACCAGAGATAGAATTTCCACTGTGGCCAGTCTCTTACATAAACAAAGCTTTTCCAGGTCAAAGGTTACACCTGTGACAACTGTCAGCCAGCCAGCATCTGAAACGAATATATCACTCACACATGGGGCATTTGGCCAATCTGTCCGCCCTGGCTGGCCTGTTTCATATTTGTAAAATATTGCTTCAAACAGACAGTGACAAACTGACTCATTTTTGCGTCTTCCAACTTGTGGGAGTGTTACATAGTCACAAGCTGAGTTTTATTCATAATCAAATGTCAGCAGATAGTCTGTATACCCCCAGAGTTCAATATTAGATGACACAGACGCTGATGAAAAGATGCCAGATACAAACATCGTATTTTGTTCCAACAATTAGATTATTATTTATTTCATACTGACAGACTCTCATGTTTTCTGTTCCTCCTCCTCCTCCTCCTCCTCCTCCTCCTCCTCGTCCTCCTTCTTCTTCTACTACTTATCGTCACCGTTATTCTTTAGTTGAAAACTTTTAAAGTAGCTCTTCCTCAGTTAGTTTAGCTCAACATTTGTGGAGTCTTGAGGAAAGACTTCTTTATATGGGAATGTGTGAGTGGACAAAACAAACCAAAAACAGGTCAGAGCTGTCATGAGCAGAGGGTCGCTCTAAATCATACAAACGCTGCAGGAGCTCTGGCCTTTAATGAATCCCATCAATAACCTGAAAATCTTGTGACCTCAGAATTTACAATTTGAATAATTCCTCTAATGTACCCATGAAATGGGAAACGTCTGGGGGCAGGCGATTATGCTTCAGTGGCTAGTCTTTTTCACCGGGATTTTCACTAGTGACTGGAATTAACATGGCTTAAATTCTCTCCGCCCCATAGCTAATTGAAACAAGTAATCTCCAGAGTTTGCATTGCGCAGGGGGACGGGAAGCTCTCAGCAGCGTAACATGTTATCCTCAGAGCAGACGCGTTCAACAAGACCCATCTCTCGGTGCACTGCAGCAGAAAGCAGAGCAGGAATGGGTCTCCTGGTGGAAATAACTTTTGTATCCGTTCTCCACAGCTAAATAATTCTCTTATTACACTAACTATGCTAAACAGAAATAGAACGCTGGTTTAAAAGGGAGCTGACAGATGGAAGAGAGCTGATGCTTTGTAGGGGTAATAAAAGACATGAAAACACTTTGTTCAATAATGTGCACAAGTTAGCTGTGATTTTTTTTGCATGACTTATACGGTCCCCTGACAGCTCACTGTCAGTCTAGTCATGTAGCTGGAATTTGCTCCAGCAGAGGTGAGGATGAATATTCAGAGGCTCAGCTGCCTCCGAGGCCCACAGAGACATGACACACACCCCTAAGGAACCACACACACACACACACACACACACACACACACACACACACACACACACACACACACACACACACACACACCCCTCCACTTTCCCTTGATGTGGTGGAACCAGTCCAACACTCCACAGGTGTGACCCACTCAGACCTGTGAAAGCCTCCACACACACCGCTCGGCCCTGTGATCAGGAAGGCAGAAAGAGCAGCTGCGCATATACAGGAAGCAAAGACAGAATTATCTCCACAAGCCTTCTATTGGACACCGTGGAAAATTAATCAATCCCTCCTGCTCCTCCTCCTCCTCCTCCACCTCCTCCTCCTCCTCCCAGGTTTCTGCAGGTTTCACCGGTGCCACACAGTTAAACTGATAGATGAGGAGGTTCTTTGTCTCTCTCTGTAAACTTTTGAAGGTTAATAGCCAAAAGATTGATCCATCAATCGCATTAAAGTCTGAAATAATAGCTTATCATGCTTGGTTTAAAACTAATTTCTCACTTTTTTCCCGCTACAGTAGATGATGTTGGATACATATAGGCATGCCCTTGGACATGGTTTTATATATTCTGCTGCTGCAGAATGTGGCTGCTGACAGTCAGTGTAACACACACACACACACACACACACACATGCACACACAAAAGCAAAACCCAGGATCTAGATTGAGTTTTCACACTCAAGTGATTGGACTTGATATTGTCGTCAATGTGTATATGCACGGCATCCCAGCCAGGCGCTTTGACACTCAAAATACTGCAGCACCTGTAACGTTTGAATCGACCCAGAAGCGTCACATTCGGAACAATCACACCACATCTTCTGTTGCCACCAGTGAGAACTGAATTGATTGCAGATATATCACACATCTATCATACTGTAGATCATTTCATCGTCCCCAGAAAAGAATATCATTACATTCATATTAATTTGAACAAAAATGTGTCTCCTAAAACTGACCCAAATAGTGAGATGTCTTAAAAAACAGAATTAAATTTAAGACTTAACAGCCAGTGCAGGCAGGGAGGCAGTGTGCTTGTTTATCACTTCACACAGAAAAATAATAAATGTATAAAACCCCGACACTGAAGAGTCTGTGCTGAGAGGTATAAGACACCAGGCAAACCAAAATTAAGATTTAACATATGCAGCCACTGCCAAAGCTCTGGTGGTATTACATGCTGTAATCTGGCATTCACACATCCCCCCACCACCAGCACCACCACCATCCATTGATGAATTGAATTGATTGCAGATATATCATACATCTATTATACTGTATAGATCATTTGATATATCCCAGAATATCATTAGATCATATTCATTTGAAAAAAAATGGGTCTCCCATAACTGCCCCAAATAATGAGATGTCTTGAAAAACAGAGTTCAATTAGACTAGTGCAGGCAGGAAGGCAGTGTGCTTGTTTATCACTCCACACAGAAATATAATAGAAGAGTCTGTGCTGAGAGGTATAAGACACCAGGCGACCAAAATTAAGATGTAACATATGCAGCCACTGCCAAAGCTCTGGTGGTATTACATGCTGTAATCTGGCATTCACACATCCCCCCCACCACCACCACCACCATCACCACCATCATCCATTGATGGTGCATTTTCTTCCCCGATAAAGGCGGTGTGCTGCGATGCTTGTAACATCAATCACATCCAGGCTGCATATCGTCTCTCGTCTATATCAGCTGGAAAACGCCTCTCTCGCCTCGGGTGTGGGATATATGTGCGTCTCCTCTCTATTATCCAGCAAAAAAAATCTGATCTACTCCTCGCACGAGCTGTGTTTGTGTTACTGGACGTGCCATTTCTTTTCCTCTTCGCGCAGAGACCTAAAGTTGTGACTTAAAGACTTTCAGCACCACTTTTCCGCGGACAGCGCTCGAGATGATTTCGTGGAGATCGACGCAGCATCGTGTGGATTCCTCCTTTTGGATACTATTCAGTAACAGTGTTTAGGTTTTTTTAAATAAAGAGAAATAAGAAGAAGCCAGAATCGCTCAGGAAATCCTCCCTTCAACACATCTTGATAGACACAACAAGATTTTGCTTTTGGATATGGGTCACTTCTTCTTATGAAAGGATTCTTCGTGGGCAGGAGATATATAGAGGGGTAAGTACAGCCACCCAAGCTGCGAAAGAAATGGGTCATCTACTGCAATCAAATGTGTAAAAAAAACAAAAACGTCGTGACTTAAATGGACTTGGTTGAAAAAGATACTGACCATTATAGGATCAGTGGATCTGGGGATGCACGAACAACATTTTTTTTATGCAACTTGCATGTTTTAGTACTTGAATGAATCAGTGAGTCATAATGTTATGACAGTTTTGAAAAGTAGATCTCCAGGATCGTTTTAACCAGGAGTGTGCAACGCCCAGGACTGTATATGTGCATTGATTGTTTTTACGCGTTAAGGCGCAGCGTTTGTGTGTGTGTGTGTGTGTGTGTGTGTGTGTGTGTGTGTGTCTCTCTCTCTGTGCGTGTGTCTGTGTGCGTGCGTGTGTGTGTGTGTGTCTCGCTGCGCTGCAGAGGCGCCTCAAGTCTCCACAACATATGATAAAAGAATGACTCAATATCCAAACTGCTGGAGCGGTATATACATGTGATTATAGTTACAGCTTTGAAAGCACAGATAACACCATACCGTGCGATAAATCTGTTCTACAATACAATCCAGTTGGACTCTGAATGGCACCAACAGGATGCAAACAGCCACTTCTTCATCCACAGCTCTCCACATGTATCTAATCTCCACCTCTCTCTTCGTGTCTCCCTCTCTGCCCTGAAACAAGGAGAGTCAGGCAGGGGAGCACCCCAGCTGGGTGGTGTTTTGTGTGAGTGTGTGTTGGGGTTTGGGAGGGTGGGTGGGTGTGGAAGGTGTGTGAACCATCGATGTCAGTCACTGTGCTGTGCAGATGTGCAGCCTCCTGGCAGTGGCAGCAGTGAGATTGAAGACAGAAGCAGTAGAACTGCTGATGTGAGACTGCTGCTGTGCACCCCAGAGCAAACTTTAATAGGTTACTTAGGCATGCTTGGTTGTTACTTCAAGGCCATTATTTTGTTGACAGGGGATGCAATATTGTGCTTCACTTGCATGTTTGTCTGTTCGCATATAAACCAGGTAGTGGTCAAGGACCATAAGACATAATTGTGAACCTGGAAGTATAAAGAGCAGCAAACGCCATGTATGGAGGAGGGGTAGGTGGATGTGTAGGTCAAAAAATACAGGACTTTTGTCCAGGAGACCGGTGTTCGTACCTCATGTGAAACCAGAAGTCAATGATAATTTATTTGTCACATCACTTCCGCACTTAAGTTACAGCCCTTCCAGAGTTATTTTAACCCAAACCGCGATCTTTTGCCAAAGCTAACTAAGTAATTTGTTGCCTAAGCCTAACCAAGTCGATCTGTTCCTAAACCTAACTAAGTCATTTTATTTTGAAAAGACTGGAGCGTAAATTGACGTGCGTCACATGATTCTGGACGTTCGTAGGAAAACACACTGAAAAAACGTTGTTGAAGGTAGTGCTGAGCGTCACGAAAAAAAGGGAAATTTGTGTCTATGTACACGAATAAAATGGATTAAATTTCGTGACTATTTCACAAACTGCTGTGAGACTGTGTTGCTCTATGCATCTAAAAGCATGCATGGATTTCTTCATTTGGTCATTCGTCAGATTTTCAGGGAAACATCCTACACTTAGTTGACTACATTTTATCCCTCCGATGGCAGTTTCTTGGTATTCTGAATTATAATGGACTACTGACATTCAGCGTTTTTTTGCCAAAGCTATCTAAGTAGTTTGTTGCCTAAGCCTAACCAAGTCGATCTGTTCCTAAACCTAACTAAGTAGTTCTATTTCGAAAAGACTGGAGTGGAAATTGACGCGTGTGCCACACGTGTCAAAAAGGCATGTATGGTTGTTACTTCACGGCCATTATTTTGTTGACAGGAATGCAATATTGTGCTTCACTTGCATGTTTGTCTGTTGGCATATAAACTACCAAGGCTGGAGGTATAGTGGTCAAGGACCATAAGACAAGCGAAGATACCTGACACACAAAGACACCACATTATTAATACTGCTTCCATTTTGGGCTGCTCCCTCGGGGCCTTTTTGTGGGGCCAGAGATTAGCTTTGTGCTATCTTACTCTCATTGCTCCAATTCATGGTGGGGGGGCTGCTGTGATTGCAGCCAAATATGCCATTGTCTGCATTCCCTCTGAACTTACAGCCAAGCGGGGGAATGTTCCTCATATCAGTGGGTAATTATCTAAAAAGTCTGACTCAGCAAAAGGGAGATTTTAATTCAATCTCGTCCAGCCTCTGAGCCCCCCCACGAGATAGATTTTATGTCGGGTTATTTCTTGTTGGCATGTTCTTCGCAACCGCAGTGACTGATAGCCTACCTGGATCTCGCTACAAAGCGTGCTTAAGAAATCTCCCCCAGAGAGAGATTGGGAGGAATACTGTGTGTGTAGATTGTAGCCAGCAGGAAGGTGCAGGGCTTATTCAAACAGCCTTAGATTTACTTTTCCGAGCTTTGCCTGGCTTATCTTGTCCTCCGAGTTAGTTTAGCAAGTGCAGACTCAGCGTAAGACCCCTGGTTTGCCTGCTGCTAAGTTCTCTTTAATGTGTCATGGGCCAGAGTATAAGCAGCTATGAGGAGAAACTGTGCCATTGCCTTATTCTCTGCTTAATAATACACAGGGGGCACACCAGCATACTGTAGATTAGCCTGCCCAGGGAATACAAATGCGTCTTTACATTTCATTCTGTTGGCAAAGGGGTCAAATAATGAACACATTGGCTTGATGGAAACCACGATGATCAAAGTGAAATCATTTCCAAGAGAGTGGGGCAGCTTGATCCTGTTCTCCAGCCTGCAGAGAGACTCTCCACAACCTTTACTGTAACCGCTGCATGGATCCAAGAGCAAGTCTGCAATAAACAAACGTGTGCACTGTTTCCCAAAAACAGACCGATGGTTAAATTCCCGGTAGACCTCTGTGTTGTTCCTTTTACAAAGGCTTGTGCTGGAAATGGGAAAATGTGTGTGCAGTGTATAGAGCCCAGGTTCTAGCTTCATTCTCCTCCCGGCAGACGCCATCTGCTCACTGGGGAGGTTTTCCAAACAATTCCATAGTAAAGACAGGGGAAATGAGAAACATGGCTACACTACAAACACAGCAGGCTCCGGGATTGTTTTCTATTTAAAATGAAAAACAGGTCACTTACTCTGAAAAAAAGAGTATACCTAAATAAATAGATGACTAAATAAAAAATCCCTGCACTAGTTTATGCCCTCATGTTGCATTAGCATATGTATGTGTGCAAACACGTGCATGCACGTATATAAACACAGATGTATTTCCTCTCTATGCAGCCCAGTCGCACAGCAGTTTGTGAAATAGTCACAAAATCGAATCTATTGATTCATATACATAGACACTAAATTCGTATGTAAGCCACATAATTGTGAACCGGGAAGTATATGGAGCGGCGAACACCATGTGGGGAGGAAGTCGAGGAGGATGTGTAGGTCAAAAAACACAGGACTTTCGCCCAGGAGACCGGTGTTCGTACCCCATGTGAAACCAGAAGTCAATGATAATTTATTTGTCACATCACCTCCGCACTTAAGTTACAGCACTTCCAGAGATATATTAACTCAAACCACCATCTTTTCCTAAAGCTAACTAAGTAGTTTTTGTCACGTAATTTTCAAACTTAAACTGTGCAACTTCTGGTGTTATTTTAACCCAAACCGCGATCTTTTGCCAAAGCTAACTAAGTAGTTTGTTGCCTAAGCCTAACCAAGACAATCTGTAGTCAAGTAGTTTTATTTTGAAAAGACTGGAGCGGAAATTGACATGTGTGTCACATGTTGCTGGACGTTTGTAGGAAAACACACAAAAAAAACGTTGTCGAAAGTAGTGCTGAGCGTCACGAAAAATAGGGAAATGGAAATTTGTGTCTACGTACATGAATCAAATAGATTAAATTTTGTGACTATTTCACAAACGGCTGTGAAACCATGTTGCTCTATGCGTCTAAAAGCATGCATGAATTTATTCATTTGGTCATTCGTCAGGTTTTCAGGAAAACATCCTACATTTTATCCCTCCGATGGCAGTTTTTTGGTATTCTGAATTATGATGGACTACTGACATTCAGCAAGAGGATGTCCTATCTTAGGCTGATGGATGGAAATTAGGTGTTTGTCCTTGTAACAGGTAATCAGAAGCTATTATCCTGAGGTTCTACAATTTAAATGTTGTCCATTAGGTTGTAAATTGAGAGTAAAGCATCCGTTAGAAAATAGACCTTCAAATAGGATTTTAAAGTCGGTAATACATCTTGTGGAGTAATTCACCACCAAATACTGACTTCCACTGACTGGTATGAATTTCTCACACAACATGGATTCGGCCCTTATTAGATTCCTGACATATCGTTAATTCTGAAAAAGTGTGGCAAAAAGATTGAATTTCGAATTATTAACAATGGAGAGAAACAACAACAGGAAGATCCAGAAGAGTGATTTTGTGCTTTTCCTGAGTCATCATACACACAGAGATTCTTCCTAGGGCAGCGTTGTGTGAAATGGAGTGTGAAATGAGTGCACTTAACATCCCTGCAGTGGATTATACACATTATCTTACACTAGGGTTCGAGAGCATCTTGCCTCGCGCCTGCAAATCTGTCATCAAGTTACATTCACCTTTACTCTACTCTGCTGCCTACATGCCTCACTCCGTTTGTTCAATCAGTCCATGCCTGGAGCTCCACACATGAGTGAGATAATATCTTCAAATATTTCTTAGAGTTAACTTACTTGGAGCACCACCAGGGGTTTGCTTCATTAGTTTAATTGTCAATCACAAAAAAGTACCCAAACTGATTTTCTTTCTTCTCCTTAATTTGCCCTTTATTACACACTATACAGTACATCTATATAGAGATATATTGTAGTATGCCTGTTATATTGATAGAACGGAACTGTGCTTCGTTGTGCTTTTATGTGCATAATAAACACCTCTATTTACACCTCTAAGTAGAAATTCAGCTCAAAGCCCTTTGACACCTATAAAAGCAGCTATTGCTTATGTACTGTGAATTTTGTTGTTTGTGATGTATTTTTCCTTTTCATTTGAATAACTGGCCAAACGTAGAAGACATGGTGGCACATCAATAATTTACACTGGAGGGGCGTCATGGTGGTGCAGTGGTTGGCGCCTCACAGCAAAAGGGTTCGAACCTACTTGGGCTCTTCTATGTGGAGTTTGCATTTTCTCTGGTTTCTCCAGCTTCCTCCCACGGTCCAAAGACATGCAGGTTGGGTTAATTGTTGACTCTAAATTGCCCGTAGGCGTGAATGTGAGCGTGTTGTCTGTCTCTGTGTGTCAGCACTGTGACTGACTGCCGACCTGTCCTGGTTTGCCCCGACTCTCGCCCAATGTCA
>CAKALG010033937.1:0-12241 GCA_916700815.1 Helicolenus hilgendorfi | reverse complement strand
GCCGCAGGGGTACGCATCCAGAGTGTTCTGGTGGTGGGGACACGGGAGAGGAAGGTCAGCGGGTGTTAGGGATGTCCAGAATTAACCGTTAACCGACATTAAGCATTTTAACCAATTAACGGTATCGGTTAAATCGGTTAAAAGAAATGTTAATAATGAACTCAAAAGCTGAGCGGCTCAGAGGAGCGGCTCGTCTCTTTAAGGAGAAAAGCTGGTCCACCTTAACAGCCCACCTTAAGAGGCGGAGCCGGAGTTGCAGGATACAGGAAGTCTGCTCCCGTCTCTGGCTCGCTTGAGCAGAGCGGAGTAGTTGTAGTTTCGTAGCATTTATTCACCGACAAATAAACTGTACACACACTGTCTGCTACACCTACGTTCACAGCTAGGACGACACCAACAACCTCACACTCACCGCCAACACACACACACACACGGTCTGTCGGAAACTCGCTAAAGTTACGCAGTTAGGGGAAAGTGGCTGCATGTCCGCGACACTACACGCAGCATCGTAGCTGCTAGGTTAACACTTTATTCTATTGTAGTGTTGTCAGTTGTGAAACAGAAAATGTTCCTAAATATACTCAGAACATCTAGAACATCTCTCCACGTTCATCGTCTATGAAGCAGCTCCAGACTTTATACCTGATGACATCACAAGTCAGAGTTTTAGCGCTCTAGTTTTTGGATTTTGGAGAGAGTTGTTGATGTGTACTCATATTTTTGGACTGTTATAGACCACAGGAATAACATGGATGAATTTTGAAAATGGGCGTAGTTCCCCTTTTAGTTCCGGGGACATTTCACCCCTGGTCGGGGGGGGTAATATTTTCTGAAAGTACAGGAACAGGGATTTACAGGGATGACCGTCGTTGATTGGTCAAACACACACAGCACTGCTGCTTCAACTGGTGTAGAGAGAAAAAGAGGGCGAGCTGAGAGGGCGAGCGGTAGAAGAGACGGACACGAGGCGGTGTTGTAGAAAATAAAAAAAAAGTGATTTTCTGATTGTTTCACGGCGGTTACGTTCTAAAGCACAAATAAATAACCATCAGACACTCAACAGATGATTTACTGTGGCGATGGACGCACTCAGTTTCATTTCATTCATTACATCCAACGTCAGCAGTACATATCGGTGCAGTGTGACAAAAACGCAGATTTTTTTGCAGCGTGTTTTTTAGAGGTAACAGGCGACACGCTGACCTGCAGGCTGCACAGTGAGTTCACCGCTGAGACCACCAGCAGCCTTCGTCTCGCGTCATGATGCTTTTTCAAACGTCAGCGGACTCATTTGCCTGATCTTTGTAGATCTTTAGACCGCGGTGGAAACGCAGACCACAGTGGGCTGAAGGAACCTTTTAGTTCCGTGAAAAGTAGTTCCAGGGACTAAAAGTCCTGGGAACTTTTGGAGGAAACCCCGCTTTAGTGTGCCTGAGTATGTAAGTATGTACTGTTAATATGCATTAACACATTTGGTAAATGTGCCACAAAAAAGTCATCTGTTTTTTAAAAGGTGTATTTTAAGCATGTCAAAAACTGTCTGGCATGTTTAAAGCACTGTTGAAGAAGTGCTGACAATGAGGGACTTAGCTGACCTCTTGACCCTCTAAAGCACTAAGAACCATGATGTGTCTCACAAAATTCATCTTCTGTCAATTTCAGTCAGGTCTAGAAATGTACTAAATTATGAAATAGTGCTTATGGAAATGTTGAAATCAGGTCGAGACATCCTTTGTCATACAATAATACCATGTGAATTTTTTTTTTTTTCGACTAAAAACTAAGCATGACAGAGTAATTTCATCACACCTCTTAAGATTAGATAGGACCTCAAGTCTGACCTGCTTTAGTCTGGAAATGCTGAACCTAGCCAACTGACCCTCTGAGCAACCATTGTTATCATTAAGCCGTGCAACTATTCAGCTGACCTCAGTCTAACCCTTCTGAAATATCTCACTCGGATAGAGTCCACACAATAAAACATGTCATGTACGGCCTGCAAGTGCGAACAAAATGAACCTGTTGTTAACATTAATTTGGTCCACATTCTTCTAGTTTTCTGTCAACACAAAGCGATGCGGAAGGATGACCGTGTGGAAAATGGGACATGAATGGGCTGCCGTTTTGGCGGGGAACAGGTAAAAAACAGCTTAAGAGCGGCCCTTATCTGGGCTGTTAAAGACCTTTGTGTCCAAAACGAAGACAAAAAAACGGAACTAATCGCCGCTGCAGTTTATGTTTCTTTTCCTTCTTTCTGTCTTTGTCAGAAAGTATCTAAGTATCTCTCCGTGGTTTGTGTGACCCCTCGCTCTGTGGGAATTGCCTGGTAATTGAGAAGGAAAAGAGGACTTTAATGGAGAGCAGTGAAAATATCAGGGGTTAATGTCAGCGCGGACAATATAATGCCAATTGCCTTTGTGGAGCCTGCGCTCTAGATAACTAGCTGTGAATGAGGGAGACAAAGAATTTGGCTGAAGTGGTAAAGGCTTTCAGATGTACTGACCCGTACTGTAAATGACTTTTGTGGACCCCACCCCCACCCTCACCCCCACCCTCTACTCCAGCCTCTAAATAGGACCCCAGCAGTATGTGCTGTTAAAGGCCATTTTTTGTTTTGGTGAGTGTGTGTGTGTGTCCTCAGGCATGTTGCTGGGAGATAGATCATGAAAAGCATGCACCTTTCTAGATAAAGACAAAGCAGCGGATGGCTGAGGAGTAAACATTGACTACGTTTACATGCACGCGAAAGCCCCGTTTTCCACCGCAGGAAATTACCCAGGAACTAAGAACCTTTCGAGGAACTCATTGCGTTTCGACCGCAGGGACCAGGGTCTATATTAAGTTCTGGGAACATTTTACGGGGCCTTTTTACCCCCCAAAAAGGCCCTGGTCGGTATCGGAACTTTCGGGGTGGAGTTTGCGGGGATGACCGCTGCATCAACTGTACCGATTCATTCATAGACAAGAAGTTCTCTGATTTAGGACCATTTTAGGACTAGGGTAGAGCATTTCTCTTTCTTTGATAAGTCATAAAAAAAAGACAGAAAAAGAGAAGAGGGAGACATCGTGGTGGTGCTGTGAATGAGAGAAAGAAAATTCATTTTCTGATTGTTTCATGGCGGTAACAATCTAAAGCACAAATAAATAACCATTAAACACTGATGATTTACTGTGGAGACAGATGCTCTTAGTTTCATTATACTCCTCTGAATTCATTACATCCAACGTGCATCAGTAAATATTCGTAGTGAGACAAAATCTTACAGTGGAAACGCAGACAACAGTGGGCTGAAGTTATCTTTTAGCTCCTTGAAAAGTAGTTCGAGGGACTAAGAGTCTAAAATCCCGGCTTCATATTCTACTATCATTCAGACTTTGACAATATTCCGAATTTGATATGGGTTATGTAAAAGGGGTTTTGTTTGTGACACACAACTCCACGGCCTCTTGCCTGTTTACAACCAGCTCTGTGCGTTGTACACAAACCAACCAGCTGACAGTTTGCAGAAATGCCCAGAAGAAAAGCCCACATTCCTGGTCGGAAAGGAGAAACACACCCACTAATAAACATTATGAAAGACTTGGATATCAACAGGTTTTTGGATATGCGCAAATATCGCAACGGGGACCTTTTCAAGAAGGTGGTTGAAGGAATGAAAGAGGGAGCCTGCGTTCGCACAGTCAAACAAATCTACCACCAGTTACATTAATCAGAGTATGCACGACCGCATGTAAACGGGAATATTAGTGGAATATTCATTTTCTTTAGCCATTTAAAAAGTTGAGTAGGAATATTGTCATTTTTGGAATAAGGGCAAAAAACGTAATGTTTTGTGCATGTGAACATAGTCAGGGACACCACTTGGAGTTTATGGTGTTTAGTCTGAAACTAATTTGGCCAAAGTGTTTACAAATAAAGATTTAACATTTCATTGTGGAATTAAATTATATTAACTTATAAAGCTTTTATCCTGTGTCATCCTTCAATTTTATGTGCGACACCGTGTTTGTGTTTTATGCTTTTACGGCTTGTTATATTTCATTTCATTCTTTTTTTTAGTATTTTTTATCTCTGCATGTCCAGGCCCATGTGTCCTTTGTTTAGGTTTTCTTCTTTTTGTTGTTTTGTGAATATGTGGACTGGACACATGTGTTATGTGTTATGTGTAAACCAAACTTTGCCTAAATCATTCTACTACTCTTTCAGATTACATCATACTGAAGAATCTCATGTGAAAGAAAAAATATATATATATAATAAACATGAAACCAATGTCAACATGTGATATATTACAGTTTAAATGGGATTTTGTTTTGTAAACTCTTTTTTTTCTTAAAATAAAACTCCTTTTATTTTTACGACAACTGTGGTCAGACATTTCAAACAGGAGCTGAGCTCAACGCAGATTTTCAGCTTTTTGTTATGAGTCACAGTGAGTCTCTCAAGGTAATCGCAATAAGCCTACAATTTAATATAGCACACAAATCAAGATAGTGTGTGTGTGACTAAGGTCGGCACAGTGGGTAGCTAAAAGCTTGGCCATATAAAGGCACATGAATCACACCCGAGTTTTAAAGCTGCACTCCAACAGCAAATCATTTTTGATGACTCCTTCAATTTACATATCTAGGGTACAGTTGAACCCATCACATTCTTTCTGTAATATTTGAAAACGTATTTTTAGTTTTTGTGTTATACATCCTCCATAAGAGTAAAAGCACTTCAGTTTAAATTAAACGACGTGCCAAATTGTTTGGGATAAAAACTAATTTGTTCATCTTCAGACTAAACTTGACTTTAAACCGCTGTGACATATAAATGTATACTTCCATAATCTCAACATACAGTGAATCAGTGCCTATCTGGATGGCAGACACTCAGTATAAGCTATCATAGGGAAGGATAGATGAAAAGAGCCGCGGAGAGAGAAAGAGCGAGACTGAATTAATATGAATAAAAGAAGCAGCGAGCTAAGTACGCTGGGAAAAGTAAACAGTGGTCCGTGTAATCACAGTAAATCTGGCCAGGGGGCCGACAGAGCAGGCCGAGGAGTCAACAAAGCCGGAGCAAAAAAACAGCTAACTAACTACCATTACTGAGAGGGGTTAAAGAGGGCAGCGGCACGGCTTTATTCACATGAAGATCAGTGAAACGCCGCCATGTTTGCCCAGTGTCTGGCTGAGTTACACAATGTAAACCTCAGGGTATAATTCAAGGAGAGAATTCAGGCTCACAGATGTAAAGATGACTTCAGTCACAGTTTTAGAGGGCTTTTCATCTGATGTGTGTCCTGTGAAGTCGGCCGTGTCTCGAGAACACGGCTGAGACTGTTTTAGACATGAAACCTGCCACTGAGTTAGAGGACCAACGAGGAAAAACATTCACCTAGCCAGCAGCGTTAAGATCAGCCGTGATGATCTGATAAATGGAGCGGCCCGCCCCCCCACACTGACCACAGATCAGTCAAGGCGTCGGGCCAATTGGCTTTGCATTTCATCACCCTGCGTGAAGTATTTTTCCCCGCTAATAAGCTCATCTAACAGTCAGCTGCCATGTGCTGCCAAGTTGACTGATGTCATGCAAACACATCAAAGGAACCTGGGTTAATGGCAGATATGAAAGAAGGAAAACATGAGAACAAAAAGGAGATTTTACGCAAGACTTAATATTATTAGCATAAGTATTAATACTTGTCTTTTCCAGCTGTCGATGCAAAGGAAGCAGCGTGTTTGCTTTCAGATGCCTTTATATGCCGGATTGACAGTAACGTTTCATGTCTCACAGATGTTTATTGTTAATTCATTTATTCTAGTTTTAATATCTCTATGAACTGAGGAACAGATTTTATGAGTTTGTTGTTAAATAAGACAAAAATGTAGAAACATTTGGAATAAACTAAGTGTACCGCCGCGTATTGATTTTCGATCTTCATTTGAAGCACAGCACAGCTTGTGTGTTCCTTTGTTTCAGTGTCCAGTTTCGGAAAAGAAATGTGCAAGTGGATATTGTTGGAAAAGGGCTTTGTTTGTCATGTATATTGATATATTGAGAACAGATGTGGGTGCTGTTTATTTCTAATAAATATTCCACTCTCGTTGTGACTGTGGCTCAAAGGTTTTCATTCTTTGGGGGTTTTCATTTTCGCATCAGTTAATTCAGGAGGCTGCTGATCACTGCTCGGCTTTGTTTCAGTATTTTGTTAACCCAGACAACTCAGGCTGAACACTGGAACATGACGACAAGTTCAGGCCTAAGTGCTAAAATTGCTCCTCGACTTCCTTCGACAGTCGCAGTTGTTGAGTGGCTGAAACGTACACACAGCCTTGGCTTAAGGCAGATAGACCACATGAGCTCAGCGCACGGCTCAAATCCCCCCAGATCTGGTTAAATGCCGCCGTTCTCTCAAGTTGTCCAAATGAATGGCTGAGGCATAAGATTCAGACATTTCTTCTCTTGCTGCAACTCAAGCGCATCACAGTAAATCAATCTTTTTCCCTCGCAAATCTTTCAACTTGAGCTCTCGTTTAAAAGAACCATTTTTTATAGGAGGGAAAAAGCAATGGATGTGAGGGGGGAACCAACATTACACACACGCATATTTGTTTCCTTCATTTGTAACATAAGGGTAACTTTGAATGGTAGCCAGGTTACCCCCCCTCTCTTTAATTGCTCCCACATTTCTCAGCCTGAATGAGGTAATACCATTTATTTGGCAAAAGACTGGGTGGGAAGGGCAGCCAGCAAAGCCATTATGTGTGATTAGCACTGTTTGCAGCACTGATTTGATTTGTGAATTGTCTGATTGGTGACACGGCCTGTGGGAAAAGAGTTTTTTTTTCTTTCCGACATAAGGATACCCAACTGGAAACTATGTGCCACCATCAATCATCAATAACCTGCTACTGAAAGTGAAACAGGTGCTGAAATATTTAGAGCTCCACCAATTTTGAAAGGCCAAATCAGCAAACATATATCTTGGCTGATATTTTGTGCTGATGTTGAGCAGCTTCTATTTTCTTGTCAAACATTCTTTAAATATCCATCGTTTCCCAACGAAGAATTTAATAGTGTTTAAATAGAAAAACAGTGATACACTAAACCTTGTTATGCTTAAAAAAAGAAAAAGGTTACTGTATTTAAATTAAATAATAATTTCATTTTATTTCAACCTTGGTCTTGCTTTTGTAGTTAGTTTTTATTGTAAAATTCTCTAAGTATCTTACTTTAAAAAATCTAGGAAACTGAAAGAAAGGAAAATGGAACTAATAGTTTTTGGGTGTTTAATTTATTTCTACTTTTAAATTACTTTTACTTACTTTACTTAAAATGTATTAGCATTTACTTAATTTTGTCAAGTTGTTACAACGTATAAATGGCAAGTAAACTTAAAGCAGCAGTAGATAGAAATGGATCAAATATGATTAAAAAAAGTTATTTTTTACAAGCTCTCACACAACTCGTGCAGCATAATCCAAGTCTCAATTATCCGGTTGCATGCGCACTACTTCCCAAACACATGCATTTTTGCTAAAACCTTATATAAAGCACTTCAACATAAACAGTCTCATGCTTGTGCAGGCGCGCTAGTCGTCCGTGCACAAGTCCTGATCAAACGACTGGATAAAGGAGACTTGGATTATACTGCATGAGTTGTGTGAGAGCTTGTAAACGGGTGTTTTTATATAGTTTTGCTGTTGTTAAAGGCAGCCCCCATTTACTTTAATTCATCAAGGATTTACTCCGTTTTTGGATTCTTTGTACACTGTGGAGGCATGAGAGAAAGTTTTCTTCAAAGAATTCAAGGAAACATGGAGGTGAATTATTGATATACAAATTATCATTTTGTGGGCAAAGTATTCCTTTAAGAACTTAGCAACAAAAACTTTATTGAAAATAAAATGTGTTTACTTCTATGTATGTATTTCTAAAGGTCTAGTTATAACCATTATTTTACTAATCACCAGGGGAAAGTTTCTGTGCACTTCTTTTTCACTGGAGGGGAGTGATATATTGGACCTCTTCTACAAGTTATTGTAGGTGGAGCTCTGAGCAACGATGATGGTGCAGACACCCGTCCGCTGTGCTGTCTGACCCAGAGACCTCAGCCACAGGCCACAGGTCCACTATATTATATTATACCTGCAGCCTGACGCCAGCCTGATTTACTGGCCTCTATTAGAGCTGGAATGGACTCAACCCTCGACTGGGCTGTTAAATCTACACACTGATGCAGCCAAGAGGGGAGCAGTCACCGTTGCTACACTCACAGCCAACACCTCCTTCACTCCCAGATGCACCCTGCTTACATCCTCATGAACCTGCTTCATCCAAACCCCCTCTCCCGACACGCTCGTACAACCTTGTATCGGTAAACACTCCTGGAAATGCACTCTGTAAATACAAATAGCTTCACGACTGTTTGGGTGGGCCTGCTCAGGTCTGGCATGAAAGTCCGTCTCGGGTCCTCCAATGACAACCGCACAGCTAAGAATACAAGTGTGAACACATTTAAGATGCACCGAGAACCCAGTCACACAAACTATGTTTGGAGGTGGTCATGGACACATAACACTACATTGTTAGTGTGATGTGAACGCATAGAGTTCCTGGCCACATTAGATACACATCTGTGTGAGTAGAAATATACTGCCAAAAGACACGATCAAAGGCGTAACTGCAGTGAATGCAAGAAATGGAGCAACGGTTGACCTTTACAAGAAAGGAAAAGTCTGTGATGCAACTAAATTACAACAAGTTGTGGAAGACAACATGGGTTCCAGTTTATTACTTTAAATCAGTAATCAAGAAACATTTAGGGGTGATGTACATGTAGTGAATCATAATGTAATAATCAGCACACAATGTATGAAAACCATGAGCGCATAACGTAACAACACTTGTGAATAAAGTAATAAAAAAAATGATTACATTATAAACTAAGCAAAAAAAGTTGAATAATGTAATAAATTTAAGCACATAGTGTAATCATTTTTAAAGCAAGAGCATACTCTTTGTCTTCTTAAAGCATAGGAGCCCTTCTAGTTTTGCATGACGCAAATGGAGTTCTTAATTTAAAGCAACTGGACTTTGTCTGTTTGGTCTCGAGGACATTTTCATCAATTAGTTCCAAATTGATGAAGCCTCTTGGATGTGTGACAAAATCCAGGACTACAAAGCTGGGTTTCCAGCAAAAGTTGTGAGGACATTCGGTCCCTGGAACTCATTTTCAAGGAACTAAAAAGTTCCTTCGGCCCACTGTTGTCTGCGTTTCCACCGTGGCCTAAAGACCTCCAAAGATTAGCCAAATTAGTGCGCTGACGTATGAAAAAGCAACATGACATGAGACGAAGGCTGCTGGTGGTCGCAGCGGTAAACACACTCTGCAGCCTGCAGCTCAGTGTGTCCGCCTGATTCATCTAAAATACACTCTAGAAAGAAAAAAATGTTTTTGTCACACTGCCACGACGATTTTTACTGCTGCATATATTTACTGATGCACATTGGATGTAATGAATCAAATGCAGAGTAGGAAAATGAGCGTCTGTCTCCACAGTAAATCATCTGATGGTTATTTATTTGAGCTTTAGAACGTAACCGCCGGGAAAAAATGAGAAAATAACTTTTCTTTCTCTCATTCACAGCACCACTGCAATGTTTCCCTCTTTTAATGTTACTGCTCGCCCTCGAAATCCCTCTCTCTTTTCTCTGTCTTTTTAAAGAGTTGGGAGGCAGCAGAGCCGAACTTTACTTTCTATGTTATCGAGCAAAGAGAAATGCTCTCCCCTCGTCCTAAATTGATATTAGATACCCCGAAAGTTCCTGTACTTTCAGAAAGTACTACCCCACAACCAGTGCCTTTTTGGAAGGTAAAAAAAGGGCCCATAAAATGTCCCAAGAACTTAATTTAAACCCTAGTCCCTGTGGTCGAAACGCAATGAGTTCCTCAAAAGTTCCTGCGGTGGAAATGGGGCTCAAGATATTCAATGACCTGGACCTGAACCTTTACAGAGATGATGCTGAATTTAATACAATGGGTGATTCTCAATGAGATAATAGTTCCATTCATAATTATTCCAGATACTTTAATATGGCGCTTAATTACTCTCAAAACCGGCACACATAAAATGTAAATTATTACATTATGTACAGTTGCTACATGAACATATTTTCTTGGTGTATTGATTAGGGAGAAGAAGTCGATCAGAAGTAAACGCAGGATTATCTGTATACAAGTTGCTAGCCAGGTCTAAAAATGGCCTCTGTTTTATGATATATTCTTATTAGCAATATCATTATTCCTTGCCATTTAGCAATGGGCTGTAGAATAAGTTCACACATGCAGGCTCCTTCACACACGACAGTAAGATGCTCTGCAACTGTAGGAGTCAGATTACTTTACAAGACTAACTCGACGTGTGAGCACACCCTCATTACCGTTCGGTTCTCCAATCACACTTATTAAAACAAAACAAATGTAGAAGGCGAGGGGAGATTAATCTGTATTTGAAGAGGAATAGCTGGAGGGCCATTACAAGGAGCAAGTAGGTGTGAAGGGTTAAAGCAATTAGCGCACATCTCTGTCACATCCTGCCGGGGAGCAGGTTTCAGATGTTCTGCCAGTGGTTTCTCCTGCTGCCCCTCTCATGGCCCTGCCGTGGGCTTCACATTTCCAACTCTTTCTAAATAGTCAAGTCCTAATATTTACTTCTCGCTTTCAAGCCCAGGCAGAGCGGTGGCTGTCGGTGCAGGAGAGTGGAGGTGGCAGGAACTGATGCCCTCATTAATTCTGCAGAGGGGAAACAAACATTTGTCCTTTTCAGGGCCTTGTGTGACTTTGTGGAGGGGCGCAGCTGTAGACTGACAGGAGCGCTCTTGTTTGTCGGGTTAATGTTTGTATTATGAAGCTATGTGTGTGTGTGTGTGTGTGTGCATTCATGAGTGTGTGAATGACCCGAGCTTGCCTGTTAACCAACAAAAGAACTCATGCAGCGAATTTTGAGACCAACAGCAGAGATTGTATTGCTTTGGTGCAAACTATACCGTGCACTATATTGTGTCAATAAATGTATAGGTCAGACCTCTCATTGTTAATCATGCTTGTCATGTTAGCTATTAGTTTGTGCTGTGTGACACCATTGTAGGGTTTAGTCTTGTATTGTCCTTCCTTGCTTTTTGTTTCACAGCAGAATGACAATAACATCGAAAAGAATTGAATTTCCACATCTAGCGCGATGCAATGGAGTCACATTTAATGTTTATCCTACGCAGAGTGAATGATTAAGGGTGCTTTTTTTCCTCTCTTGTCACCATCAAAGTCGCACGAACAAACAAAGACAAAACATTAACCATCTGCTGCGTAGATCTGATCGATGCTGTCTCAAGTCTCTCAGTAGAGGTGTGTGTGTGTGATAGTCCAGCAGTTGACAGTACAGTTGACAAATTGAGATGAAGACGTACGACAGATTTTTTTCTCTTGTTTTCCATCTCTACTCCCCCCACTCTCTCTCTCTCTCTCTCTTCTGTGGTAGAACTAGATTATTGCCAGGGAGGTTGGATCACAGAGAATTCCTACACAAATCTGTTCCCTGAAGAATTTGCATGACAATCTTTGTTCCACACTGAACCACAACTCGCAGCTGCGCTGGTTCGGCAGAGATTCCAATGGCAGACACTTGGCTTGTCACAAAACATCTTTGATGACAGCTTTTTTATGTCGTGACAAACAAAATATATCTCTAAATGTCATATGAATATGTATAAACTGTGTTCTTTTCATGAGTAAAAACATGCACCAAATGACTTCCAGGACAGAGGTGCTTTGATATGGAAAGTGCCATAGAAAGAGAAAAGAAGCAACTTCTCAGAAGTGAAATTTGTTAATTAGTTAGTATAAAAAAAAATCCAGTTTAAAGCTTTTTGAAATGATGTGAGCTTGAAGCTTTTGGCATCTCATAAAAAGGCACTGCTAATTTTCCTTTTTATGGGATTTCTCTTTACTTTCTTTTCAGCTGCACTAATCTGAAATGAAATGAGATTTATCCTAACCTCTCCATCAGTGGGCTCCTTGTACCTCTACCCGGAGTCAAGGCAGACCCCCCTCACTCCAAGTACGTTTGACAGAAAGGACACAGAGCACTTCTCAATGATGGACGGCCTCTTCAGCCCAGAGGCCCTCACACTTCTCCTCAGCCTGCCAACTGGGGATTAGCACTACAGCCTCGGCTGCTGGCCCCAAATCCC
>CAKALG010033936.1:0-17674 GCA_916700815.1 Helicolenus hilgendorfi | reverse complement strand
CTGGCTGCTCTCAAGCTGTGGATTTCTAGACAACAGATGACATTGGGGAAAGAGATTCACCTCATCCCTCTCATCACGGTCCCAGTCTGACTCTCTGAGGGGCAAAGCTCATTTCATGCTTGACTCTGCCTGCCAGCGCGCTGCGAGGCTCAACCCATGGATTGACTACTAGGGTCTGTGAAATCCTTGGGTGGTCAATGGATGAGTGTCCTTTTGTTTCTGCTCTGTCCACTTTGATCTATTACCAAGGTTTACGTATTGTTTTAGGTCGGTATTTAAATCTTTATGATAGGAAATTCATAGAATACGTAATCTAAAGTAGTATCGGATCATGTAAATTACATTGACACCTGTGTTAATGCGGGTAAAGTGGACTTTGGCCTCCAAAGAAAAAAGACCGCATCAGTCATTTCATATATGACCAAAACCAACATTTGGTTACGTTCAAGTCCTGAAGCCCTCTAGCGGCCATATTAATTATAACTCTTGTCCGTCAGGAGCAAAGGAGGACGTCGGATGAAGCTACAAAGTCTGCTGAAGGGGGTAGGTTCGAGGTAAATGGTTGGGTGGACAAAACGTTGGACTTTTAACACAGGAAACCGCCAATCGTTTCCTGTTTCCAACCGATTTAACCATGATTGCGGCTGTTCTCTAGCTGTAACCAAGTGGTTTGTAACCATGACAACAAAGGTCCCCTAACCTTAACTAAGTAGTCTCATTTGAACCCAAACCACAATGTTCCATATCTTTCCTTAACCACGTAATTTTTTAACCTAAACCAAACCTTAACCATAATAGTGTCAGATAGATCCTACCCATTGAAAAACAAAGAAGAAGGTTCGCTCACTGTAGCTCCCTTTAAGTGCAATTTATCGGCACATCTTAGTAAGTCCATCCTACCCATTGCTCAGAGGTTAGTAGTTAGACATTTTTCTTATTTGCTTTATTTCCGAGACTTCGATGAGAAGATCAATACCACTCTCATATCTTGGCATTAAATGTGACGCTCTAGCTAACAGCTGTTAGTTTAGTTTAGCATAAAGACTGGAAACAGTTGGAAAGAGCTAGCCTGGCCCTGTCCAAACGTAACCATCACCTCTAAAGCTATCTTCTTTGTTAGTTTGCACAAAAAGTGTAAATATTGCAATTTGTAGTTTTATGGGGTTATGTGATAGGCTATTTCTTGGCCAGGCATATTGACTTCCTGTAGTCTTTATGCTAAACTAAGCTAACAAGCTGCTGGCTGTACCCTTATATTTAACAAACTGTTATGAGAGTGGACTGGATTTTCTCATCTAAATCTGCAAGAAAGCGAATAAGCGTATGTCCCATAAATGTGAAACTACTCCTATCCCCCCCTTCTCCTCCACACTGTCCTCCTTCGTCCTTGGTTGACTGGTTGAACAGCTCTAGAGAGACACCCCTCAGTGTCTCTCTGCCTTTTTTTCCCTTCTTAATCAGATTTCACATCAGTGCCAGAACCAAGTCTCTGACCACCAGATGTGACTGTCTTTTTTTTTATCCCCCAAAACCCCAGTGAGACCAGAATACTTTCTCCCTCTCTGCATCCCTTTTCCACTTGTTGTTGTTGGCAGCCTTCTGGCCCATATTAAAGTAAATGGGCCTCAGCAACACACTGTGTCCCAGCGTGCATGGAGAGCCCGTTCTGGCTTTCAAGTGTCCAGTCGGGGGACCAGAGCTGTCCCTACGGCGGTAAGATTTGACGGATATCCGTCTGTAGCTGACGTTTGCTCGGGGCAGCTTTTGTTTTGGACCCGGGGGACGCTGCTGCTCGGGTTTGACGGTCATGGAGCTGTTGCGTTTACTCGAATGCCACTTTGTTAAAATGCTCTCCACGGCGGTTTGTTTAGACATGATGATTGTGCAGGAACTAAGATGCTTTCCACATGGCCATAGCTGGGGTCTGAGATTGAGCAAGTATTTGCCCAGTGTGGTTCTGCACCTCATTATGAAGGATGGTTGATCGGCAGTGGGGCCTGTTTGAGGTTTGGTTTCTTCTAGGAATCAGAGATCTGGTGGGGAGGACAGTGGGGCAGTGGTCACAACCAGGAATAAATGGAATTACAAAGATGTGATCTTTATTGTTTTATGCTGAATTGTAGCTTTAATCCCAAGTGTGTTGTAGTATCTCAAATACAGTAAACAAAGGTTTAGCATGGTTGGTTATTGTAGAAATTGGAAGGTCAGAGTCAGCCACCAAGCAGTGTCTGTAAAGCTTGTAGGAATTCAGTATCTTGGTCAAACACTTTAAAAAGGATGGATTCATTTACATTTAATTTTATACAGCGTCAAATCACAACAGAAGTGACGCAGGTCAAGACCGTACATTATAATGTAGAGACCCAACAAGAGATTCCCCATGAGCAAGCACTCGGTGCGACAGTGGCAAGAAAGAACTTCCCTTTAGTGGGTAGAAACCTTGGACAGAACCAGGCTGTGGGTGGGCGGCCATCTGCCTCGTGTTTTCTGTGTGTCGGAGGTTCACGATTTTGTACTGTATGGTCAGAGTGATACTTTTTTTCTGGTCCATGATGAATGGTATAAAAGTTAGGTATAAAATGGGTACTTGTGTTACAGGGTGATCTCCCTGCTCACCACACTTCCCAACTACATCCTGTCTACTGTGTAGCGTTTCACTCTAAACGCTTTCCCCAGAAGCGCCCGTAAGAATCCGGTAGTGTAGTGTGTCAGAGGGATTTACCAACATCCTGGTTTTCCGTTCTAAAACCTCAGGAGCAAAAACATCCATGATCCAGTGACAACATTTAGTATCAGCAGAAGTGGTTCAGATCTAATGATGTTTAGACTGACTTTAGGTGGCCTTTCTCAACAAGATGGGAGAAACAGCAGAAAAACAACAAATGGTTTTTGACCATCATGGCCATGAGAGCTTTTGATATTGTCTGTCTGTGTTTTCCAGTCACGTTTCCAGTTTATTGTTCATTGAATTGAAATTCCAATAATCTTTGAAACATGAGCCGCACCCCTGCTGTCTGCCAAGAGCTGTGTGTGTCTGTGTACTCATTCCTAGGGTGCTCCTCGTCCTTGAGCCCCACAGTCTTTGTTGAAGCACCTATATATCTGTGTGTATATGCCTCAGTAAGCTGTCAGCTCTATCTTTACACGCTCTGCCTGGCCACTAAATCCCCAGTAACTCACACACTCGTGAAGGACAACGCTTCTGCTGGTTGCACATTAGTAAAGCAAAAGTGTTTGTAATTCCTACCAAGACATTTTGATGAAGAGTTTATTAAGCTTCACAAACCTTTGGTTTCGTGTTTAGCTTGTGTCTCCTCCGCACCATATGCAGATGAAACAGTAGCTGACTCTTAATCAGTAGCTTGAGGTACTGCAGCTGTTATTTTTGGGTTTTCTGCGTGCAGTTTCTGCGTGTTAAGAGCGCTGCAGAGGCAGCTGCTCGGCTCCTGTAGTGATCCAACCGGGTGAGTCGAGAGAGAGAGCCCCAAGCCACGAACACACACAGTGAATTTGCCCGCTAGACAGAGAGAAAAATGAGTGGACATGAAAACTGCTGGCTGAGGGAAATATATTTCTTAACAATGTTCTTCCCAGGCTTGTAGGAAGATTTAAAGTGGACGCAAGGTCCCTAAAATAGAGCTTTTAGCCTTTTGCCGTATTTAGACTGTGATCTTTAACCCTAATGTAAGCATGAGCTGATGTGGCTGAGATGTGGTTGATTATGACATAGTGGGTCAGACGCTAATAAACAGCAACATCCACTATGTGCATGACAGCTGAGAGGGGAGATTTATACGGTTTTAGTCTGTTAGCCCGGTTTTCCTTGCTAAAAGTAATTCATTTTCAATGATGACTGGTTCGATACTTGGCTTAACTATTTAAAAAGCCCTTTACATATAAATACTATATGGATTTTGTACTACCATATGTTTTTTTTGGCTGTTTTATGTGTCTTTTCTCATAAGGTGTTTAGGTCATGGCTCAGACCTGCGTGCTTTCGTGTTCGTTTTCCCTCTCTTCACATTTCAGCAAGTCCTGGTTGACCTTTCCATATTCCTTCCACTCCACTTATCAGAGTGGTACACGGCCTCTCCATGTTTAATGTAAATGCAGTCAGGTAGTGTACTGTAATACTGAGATGACTTCTGACTTATCCATAATGATTTTTAGCTTCATCTACAGGATGTATGGTCTGCAGAAACCCCCCCGCCCTCCGGCTACCTTCAGTGGATCAAGTTTTCATAACTTGGGTTATTGCAAAGGCTTTGCGTTGTTGTGGAGTCTATGACTTCCCATGACATTATGCTGTTCATATGGCAGGACCGTGAGCAGTGCCAGGCATTTGATCCTGCTTTATGACTTCCTGTCCCAGGGCGAGGGAGGGAGGGATGTTGCCTATTTCCTGCTCGGACTGTGCAGGCCGTACTGGACTGGGCTGGTGTACTAATCGCACAGGCCCTTATCTAATTTGTTTTTATTTTTATCAGTAAATATCGGAAACCCCTCCCACCCTTGGAAGTCCAAAAAACTGTGGCTTTATTAAATGAGGTTTTGTGGTATTATTGTTGTCTGCAAACATAGCTGATGATGCCGTTCTTTTCCAGGTCTGCTTTACAAATGTGCAGCTGACAGCTGGCCACCCTGACAGGTGTTTACCTCCACTAATGTAACTAAACATTCCTCACTTGGCAGATATACATACGCTGTAATGAGTCAAAATGATGTAAACGTATAACGATAATGGTTATAAGATGGATTCTACGATATTGTTTAACCCTTTTAGCAATCGTAATAACAAATCTCTTTTTATTGGCTTCTTGAATTCTGACCTGGGACCTGCAGCATTGGGCCCCTTTCGCCACCACAAATGAGGCTAATGATGATGTAATTGTTTTCACGTGGAGGAAATGTTTCTAAAGTCCCTCCAGACTCCCTGCGAGGATGTTTTGAACTTGTCAGCTGTGTAAAAGATGAGGTCATCGCCAGTGCGGTTAGCTGGTGTTTACAACCTCGCCGAAATCCAGCTCTGGTGCTGCAGAGCAGACTGATGCCACATGTGACATGTCAGGGTTCAAAGCATTTCAAATTGATCTGCTGCTTTTTTCCACACATTAAGGAATTTTAAACCTCTATGGAGAAAAACAGCTTTAAGGGATAGTTCTTATCCATAGTCAGTGTATCACCTACAGTAGATGACGGTCGGCACGCCTCCAGCTTGGAGAAACAGACAGGAGTTACCGCACGGAACCAACGACGGGGCCGGCAGCAAAACATATTTAAGCCACCTAAAAGAAAGGCCCACCTAAAAAATATCAGTTTTAAGTGTATGTTATATTTAGAATACTTTCACCGCTTTACCTCGTTGTCAGACAGCCCTTTCCGTCAGGGAACTGAAGCAGTTGTCTCTATCTATGCTCTTGCCAAAGCCACCAGACTCCATTGAAAAAAAACTGTAATTTTACCTAGCAGAACACGGGGGTTGCTGGTCTACCGCTGCTGGTGAATCTGAATTAACCAAAGTCACACAATGACACACACAAACTAACCGATCGGGGCAGCGGTAGACGGCTAAAATCTGTTTTGCTGCCGGCCCCGTCCACAGCAATACATTACTTTCGTTCCGTGCGGTAACTCCTGTCTGTTTCTCCAAGCTGGGGGCGTGCCGACCGTCATCTACTGTAGTAATACACCGACTATGGAAAGTACCTCATACAGCCCCACTTTTACAAACCCAAACTATTCCTATAAAGTATGCAGCTCAGCCTCGCACTTTTTAAACAAAAACACAACATCCAGTGACACGTACTGATCAAAATGTTTATTCTAATGTCAGCAATTTATGCACTCTCTCTCATAGCGTTGCCTTTGTTATTATGCAAAACTTGAGCAAGGCGCAGTTGGAAATGAACCACTTTAAAATACTCCACTGTTAAAATGTACCCGTTTAAGTAACCTTGCATAAAAACACCGTTCCCTCCAGCTCTGAGTGTTCCTCAGATGACGAGTGCTCTCTGTGCATTGCTGCGCTTGAAGCAGCCTGTTGCATAACCAGCGTGTCGTGCTCAATTCATCTGAGCAATGTTTTTTTTTCTTTTTCTTTTTCTTTTTTTTATTAAACGTCCCTGACAGAATCATAAAATGTGTTGATCCGGCGGGGGCGCCCGCTGGAGTGTTGTACCTGTTCCCTCTGCTGGTCCTGCTTTCAAAGAGCTGAGTGGGTGTTTATGAGGGAGGGTACCTCAGAACTCTGTTTCACAGAGTCACAAATTGTATGAATTATGTAATGTGCGTTGTATAATAGCCGGGAGAGGGGTGTGTATGTGTATGTGTGTGTGTGTGTTCCAGGAGCTGCGGAGGAGTTGTTTGGGTTGATTGCATCTCTGCCTACTTGTATCGTCTCCTCTCCCCGCGGTGTTTCACTCAGCCAGCGTGAAGGAGGCAGGTCAGCTCTGGTTAGATAGAAGCCACCGTGATCCGGCCTCACTAATCCTGCCACTGGCTGCTCGGTATCGATCATCGGTGTTTCGTCTCCAAGCCGTCTTCTTTATCTGTGAATTGGAAGGAGAAAGCTAGACGGTTAAAGTAGAATAAAGAAAGGAAGAGACTTGGAGACAGAGAGTGGTGAGTGGTACATCAGAGAGAAAGCGTTTAGCCACAGATGCTCCGTCTCAAGCCTTAGGTGGTTTGCTGTGCTGCCCTGTTAACACTGTTACACAGAGATTGATCATCATAACAACCTATCATCAGGGTACTTGTCAGGAGCCAAACCAGGTTGAGACTCCATTGATTAACTAATTGATTTTCCACTTTCAAGTTGATGGCCTCTGCACCTGCTAATGAGGTTTGACCCTAAAGTGATTTTTTTTTTACTCGTTAACTTATTGGTGAAATAAAAGGGGGGGCTGGGAGGGTGTGGATGCTGCTGTGAATTAGTTAACAGAATAGCTGACGCAGTTTTGATGGAAAAATGTCAGAGCTTAGAAAACAGATATTTTGATGATGGGGATTTCATGTCCCTCATTAAGGCGTGTTTGCGTTTCCCCTGTGTTTCCCATGTTGAGAGAATACACCACCTCTTTCACATTTTATGCTGATAATCATTTTTGTAGGCCATGCAGTGCATTATTTTGTTTCCATAATGTTCAAAAGAATAGTTCGACATTTTGGGAATGCCGAGAATTTGATTGATACCACTTTCATGTCTGTTCACTGAATGTAAAGCTACAGCCAGTTAGCTTTAACCTGACCCGCCAGATGGTTCGTTACACGGAACCATCTGAGAAGCCGTCGTTGGAAACTCTTTGGAAAAGGGCAGGCACTTTCAAAACATACTTGGCAGGTGATTGGATGAATCATCTGTCAATCAAACCCTTGCCGAAGCCAGTTGAGAGATGAGCGAAAACATGCTTTTCATCGAGAAAAGCTGCTCTTCAGTTAATGAAGAAATACTCTCCAGTTCTGTTCTGTAACTGATGCTATTGCGGCATCTACGCCAACCTCTTCAGGAGCCACCATTGTCGCCTCTCCGTGTCGTCACACACACCTAAACCACGCTCATAGCTGCCAGTAGCTCCTCACAGGACGCCGATTGGTCCGTGCTCTGGCTTGCCGGACGCAAACGCATTACTTGAAGCCTGACAAGATGGATTTTTGGTGATGTGTGATCATATCGCAAGAGTCCAGCTGCCGTGCAAAGTAAAGTTAGCTTAGCTTAGCATAAGGACTGGAGGCAGGGGGAAACAGCTAGCCTGGCTCTGTTCAAAGGTAACACAATCTGCCTACTAGCCACCTCTAAAGTGGTTTTAAGGGGGGGGTTAAATGCTGGACTTTTTGATGACAAGACTCCAGTTAACATTTGGGGTGTTTTGTTTGGTCATGACAAAGTGAAGACATTAGGAGTTGGCCTGTCTTCTGCCTGTTTAGCATCAAACCTCGCCTCCTCTTCATTGTGACCTTAGATAAAAATGAACACACTTCCAAAAATGTTTCAAAAAGTATTGAGTTGTTTCGAACTCAGAAGGCTGTAGCAGTTTAAATTGGGTCTCATGTGCCTCCTTCCCCGACATTTAGACAGTCATACTCCAAATTGTTTTTCCTCAGGGCTTTTAACTGTAACCTCCAGTTGCGTAACACTTTCTCATCTCAACCTCATGTCATTCGGGATCATCCCACTACCTCTTCTTCTCTCTTCCTTCTTCGTGCTCATGTAATCTCCAAGGTGACTGCGTCCAGTCAGCCGTGGTTTAGAGTGAATTATTCAAGCAGGTCAGCAGCAGCGTCGTCCTGTGAGGCTGCACTCTCTCCATCACTGGAACTGGGTCACACTGTTCAGATGTAACACAGCCTTGTCTCAGTCAAGCAGAGGGCACAACACGAAGATCACAGCTTCAGCATAATGGGTTCACATCCACAGCACGCTAAAGGGAAGAAAATGACACCCTACTACTCCAGTCTACATTACAAGTTGTTGCTGAGGCAGGGAAGAATGTGTTATCCCCTCTGAGACGTATCTCTTACCTTTGCCCTATTTACACAGATTAAACTGATGCCAGGTATGACTGCAACTGAAAATCTTGTCTGTGCAGACAAATTAACAAATCTGAAGCGATAAACAGCAAGCGGGTGCTCTATCCAGCAAAACTTGGACACTGCAATGATGGCTGAGCCTGCTGTGAGAAGATTTCTTATCACAATCTCCTCTCTCCTCGCAGCTAAGGGAAAAAAGTAGACCAGGCTTATGCGGTTTCCGGATGTTATGGTGCATTATGAGTCATGAAATCTAAACTTTTGAAAAATTCCAAAGATGTATTTTGCACCACCACTTGGGGTTTTAAAAATGCAAATTTGCCCTGCGCAGCTTTAACTTTATTTTGAGTCAAGGGTGTTTATATAAAGCAAACCCGAGTTTTAGCTCCTCTCAGATTGTACGCTATAATGTTTGCTAAGGACGAGTGGATCAGTTTTAATTACAGAAAGTTCAATGTGTTGTTTAGCTGTAATTACCTCCACTAAGGGAGTGAACAAATACGCGTTGAGCCAAGGAACAACACATTTTAATCTCGTCGGTAGACATGCAGGGCGTCAGCTGTGTCGACCTCCCTCCGTGGCAACACATCCGAGAGACTGAAATGCTAATCAAATCATAATGAAGAATTATGACTAGGGCTTGCTTTATGCAAATGTATGTATATATTTATTAATGGAAATAAACAACAATAAAACAATAAACAACACAAAACTGACAGATATTGTACTAAACCCTCACAGGTCAAATCATAACATGGCAACAACAGTGTGCTGACTTGACTATGACTTGCCCAAAACTGCATGTGATTATCATAAAGTGGGCATCTAAGGGGAGACTCGTCGGTACCCATATAACCCATTTTCATTCACATATCTTGAAAATACAAAATATGTATCATAAGTTTGGAGTGTTATTTAACCTCCTCCGCTCTAGCTTTAAAACTGAGTGCGCTACAGCCTAAAAATCACAAGTTGCATTAATGTGTTTAAGAAATTAGTGGCGTTAAAATAAATTTGCGTTAACGGGTTATTATTGCGTTAACGGGTTATTATTGCGTTAACGGGTTATTATTGCGTTAAATTTGACAGCCCTCATTATGACAATAGAAATAAGAGTAAACAAAGAGAGGGGCAACACACCTTACAAATGGCAATTACAATCAATTTGGAGGAAGTACATGAATCACAATATGGAAATAAATGTGAAGAACAACAGCAGCTTGTATACAGTGTGACCTCATTGTTTGAGTGGAGGTTTGTTGTGCAGAACCTGCAGCGTTGCTGCTTCACCATTTGCTCTTGCATCACTCTGCTCCTCCACCTCGTTTCTGCTTTGTTTCCTCTCGCTCTGTTTTTCTTTCCAGTTCTCTCTCAGTCCTCACCTGCATCCAGATTTAAGTGAAGAGAACACCAGTTATAAAAAGGGTTTCTGCTGATTTGTGGCTCAAACTACCACTAAGTAAATGTGACTGCTTACAATAGCTGGGTCTGTTCATATCTTTTCATATCCTGAACGCTTTGTTTTTCTACCCACTGTCTGTCTCTGAGAGGACACACACACACACTCCTCACCTCATCCCGACCACACCCAACAACAGACTGGAGCTACATGCTAATGAAACCTTCTCCTAGCTCCTTCCTCCTTGCTCTCCATCACCACTGTTGTTCCAAAGTGCTTAATAAGTGATGGAGCGGTTAATCTGTGGAAGATGCCCCCCAACGGCTCAGATGAAAGAGAAGCAGGAATAATCTGTGGAGCACCCTGAGGCTGTGATTTCCCACCCTGCCAAACCCCCTCCCGCCTCTCTCCACTCCCATTTTAGCATCGTACAGTACCCTGAAGGACCCTCCCTCGAAAGCCGCCCTCACACACACACACACACACACACACACACACCTCCTCTTTTACCCTATCTTCCCTTCCTCTTGCCTAAGCTCCAGTGAAGCTAGCAGTAAAGATCAAAGAGGAGGACTGGGTCATCCAGTAAACATACTTATAGAGACCGTTCGAATTAAATCAGATTGAATTATCCGCTCACAACACAGCTTGCGGCTATCAGCCTGTCATGTCGGCCTATCACGGGCCTCCGAGAGACGCACGTGATGAAAACGCAGCACTTTGTCATTTTTGATGAGTAAGTCAAATAAGCCTGAGGCCGCTTCCCCCTTTCTTTTTTCATTTCATCATCTTTTTGATAACCAAGTCCCGAACAATCACCTTTGTTCCTCCGTTAGCTGCCTCACAGGATTTTACAGTAACAACGTTACAATATGAATGTACTTACGTCACACACACTTTCAGAGTTACATTGTGTAGCATTGAGTTGCAGTTCATCCCTACATGAACAAAAGGTTACTGTTAATCCTTTTCGTGCATGTACGTAGGTAGTAAAAAAAAACAACAAACCCCTGTGTGTTCACCATGACAGCCAAGATACAGAGTAGCCATTAACAGTAACTGTATTTTGGTGGTGCCCATACTAGCTTTGATAAAAAATCCTAAAAGATTGGCTGGGCTTCCTTAAATGCAAAATAAATAAATAAATAAAATAGATTAAAGATGGAGCCTGGAGCTAACCAAAACTTTACCAATAATACACTCTGAAATGCTTTGTGGATTTTAAAGCATTTTAAATAATGTTCTGTATTAAAGGAATAGTTCAACATTTTAGGAAATACGCTTATTCACTTTTTTTGTAGAGTTAGATGAGAAGATTGTTACCACTGTCTTGGTGGAGTTAAATGACATTTTGCTGTATTTGTATTCCAACAAAGACGACTTATATAAATGTTGGTAACGGTGGATCTCCTCGCTCAAACCTCTCTCCAAAGCAAGCATTCATTTTATCTTCTTCATCTTTGCGTTTATTGGCGGTTTGTTATCTTTTGCTTCCTCTTTGTCTTAACAAACCAGCTAGAGGTGCAAGCATATGCCACCAACTTGACTGGAGTGTGGAACAACTGGCGTGCTTGCTATGTGTACAGTCTGCACGGTCACAATTTTTGGCGATGCACTTGGGGTCCACGCAGACCCTCGCCATAATAAGCAACATTTTCTAAATGTAAAAATAATCCTTTAGCAATCTAATACATGAGCAATCAATATATTTTCTACAGGTCAGACAGGACAGGACAGAAAACAAACACAGAGAGAAAGACCCCTGCTGGGAGCTGGATTTGAGCCCAGGGTCTTCTTGCTGTGAGGAGAGCCACTGCACAGCTTCCTTTTGGAAAATCTGGAGCTTTAGATCACAAGATCTTGTTAATGTCAAATATTAAAGCTTTAACTCAGGATGGAATTTCTGATTAAATTGCTTATGACATGAAAAAGAAGTCATTGTGGACCGCTTAACGTCACACTTAAACACAGGCTTTGTTTCATACAAAGGGAGAGAGCAGTGAAGGTCAACTAGAAAACATTTAAAGGCAGATGTTTCCAGCAGCTGTACAATGTTCCCACCGTTCAGTCACTGGGGCTTGTTGCATGACAAACGCACTAAAACACTAGACTGACTGCAGTGTCAGGACCATCCCATGTACATTAGCCAGGCGTGGATCAGATCAGAGCTGTTCCATATTCATGTCGAAGCGCCGTAGCTGTTAAATTGATCATTAATTCATCTCCGGCTCTTGAAGGTCTTGGCAGAGCAGTGCTGAGGCCTGCAGGAGCGGAGGGGAGGCTGGAGAATCGCAGAATCAACAGAATCCTGGTGCTTGTCAGGGAGCGGCCGCAGTCCCAGATGGAGTTTGGAGTGGAAACCAGGACCTGGTTCAACACTCACTCCCCTCCCTCTCGTATGGTCATATGGAGCGGCTTTACGAGGGGCTGTGCCACCCAGCACATCTATAATTAAGAGCCAGGACTGGTCCTGATGTCAGAGCACAGGCACTCAGGGCTGAACCATCTGCTCCCTCACCTTTTTAATATTGGTTTTATCTTAAGTTCAAATTAACTACATTTTAAAAGTCTTTTATTCTGACCAACAATATAATAGATATTAAATTCCTTGATACATGTCCTTTTAAAAGACCTGGTGTGGTTGTCATTGGGGCATAGATTTCCAGCAATATAAGCTGTTAAGATGGAAGTAAAACTAGAATTACCACCGAGTGGTTGTATGCGTCTGCCAAACAGTCAAGTTGCAGTTTATATCAATGTCTGTCCAAAATGTCATTACATCACAAAATCCAATCAGTTCATCCTTGAGTCCAAGTAGATGTTTGTTCCAAATTTGAAGAAATTCGCTCAAGGCGTTCCTGAGATATCACGAGATTGGGACGGACGTGAGGTCACAGCGGCCTTGACCTTTAACCACCAAATTCTAGTCAGTTCATCCTTGAGTCCAAGTGGGCATTTGTACCAAATTTGAAGAAATTCTCTCCTGAGATATCGCGTTCATGAGAATGGACCCGACAGACGGACAACCCAAAAACCTAATAGCCACAGCTGTTGCTGATGCGGAGGCATAATAGAAAACAGGGTAGTTGGTATGACCAACAGTGTCAGAGAACATAAAATAAAGAGTGTCACATGGCGCAAATGAAACATAATCAACAGTAAAGGAAAACAGCCACACCGTCAGGTGAACTCTGAAGTTACATTAACACCACTGTTAGCGTTCAGCACCAAAAAAAACATTTCAAGGATTACCATTTTTACTAATTACTTTTTTCTTTTCTTTCATGTTTTCTCCCATTCCCACAAGAACTCTTAATCTTATCTCCCTGTTGGACTCCCTCCTCCTCCTCATTTTCCTCCTCCCCTACTCACATCTTTCCTTTTTTATCATTCCCATGTCTCCCAAGCTCAAGGCCCCACACAGTTCATCCTCTCATACCGTTAATTTATCTCTACAGTACCTTTTTATCTATGCGCTTGTTTTCCTTTGTAGGAAAATAAGGGCCTGTTATTCCTCTCCCATCTTACGCACAGAAAAACCCATCCAACCAGCTAAACCAGAGAGTGTGCCTCCAACAAGATCCAGGCAAATATTATCCTGGCACATCGCTATCCTGTTATTATTTTTGCATTTAAATGTCACGTATGGAGTAACTGTGGGTTGTGGCAAACCGTGTGCAGAACTGTTGGGACTGTTTAAACGTGTGTGGAGTTGGTGTGAGCCCACAGTATTCTGGGTTAACATGTCTGCATGTGCTGTATGTTTTTAACGCCATAAATAGTGCATGAGCTGACAGTAGACGTGGAGTGGAGCACGGGATGTATGAATGTATAGTATGTGTTTGCGTTCTTCCGGCTGGGGGTGTGCATACATTTGTGTGTTCACTCACTCCATGATTTCTCTGATGTGATGTGTTGTGAAGTGATGGACTCTGGTTGACCCGGTAGTATAGACGCCTGATCGCTGTTGCTAGTACTCTAAAGACGAACTGTGTGTGACTGGGGGGTGTTTGTGAATCGAGCGTCTTACCTGGTTGACCAAAAGGATCAATATCATGGTTGTGGATATAAAGAGATGTAGAAGAAAGTAACATAGGAGTATACATAAGGAAACAACGGAGAAAGTGAAGATGCTCCTGGTATGCGAGGAAAAGAGGGTTTGCTGATGACCTTTTGTTGGGCGGTTGCACTGCTGTCAGTATCTTTTGACTTCCATTCTTTCTTGACAGTTAAAAGGAAAGCCAACAGCCAAAAAAAAGCATGCATGCATGTGAAGACAAAAGTTACAATCAAGGAACACATGGCTGGGAAGAAATATGGGATTTGCTGCATTATGTGAAATGTAGGGCTGGGGCCAGAATCTTCCATCAGGATGTAGGTCTTTTCATATCGCAATAACAATATATATCACGATATAGCATGTTCTCTGCTAAGTCAATAAATAAAAAATAGTCTAGTAGTATTTACTTATTTATTAACAACTTTAGTGCAAACTGAACATACAATAAAGAGTTTCAAGTGAAATTATAGAGGAAAAATAAATGAAATAAGCTGAGTGGTAACGTCAAGTGTGATTATTGTGACTATTTTTTAATGATATTCCCTCAAAATACAGTATTTCATATCAGATTTTCCGAGAAATTTGAGTTAGTATGTGCTTGTTATTATCAATTTAGATTACGTAATTATCACGATATCTTGATATATCACTTCATCACGATATGATTCCATTGAAAGACAATAAATTATTATATTGAATTATCGCCCATCCCTAGTGTAATGTAGTGTTTTTGGAACCTCACTCATACTACTGTAGGAAGTAAAAGTCAGGATATATCGGCCTCCGCTACATCAATTTTGACTCTTCTTTTTACAATGCGTCTCTTATGAGTCCTCCAACTTTACGTAAGTTCAATACTGAATTACTGGCGTTTCCCTTTAAGGCAGTGTAGCTTTCACGTGTCTCCACTGGAGCTCCCAATGTTGGACACCTGATGATTATGATCTTTTTGTTCTGCTTATGTTAGTTTCTTTGATGCATGCACACATATAGCCTATAATGCTTAACATATACAGTTAAAATATACCATCTATTCCTGTGTTCTCTCTCATCTTACCCCAAAATATCTCCCGTGTGCCCGTGGTTTTTTTCCCACCCATTTCCAAAACATGGTGTTCCCAGACATTCCTTCCCAGTAGTGACGCATAGTGTGTACGTCTCATCGTTACGAACTCTGGGAAGCTAAAAATACTCTGTGGCGAGGGTTGGCTGAGGTCCCTTCCATACTTACCCCCCCTCCTCCTACATTGTTGGTCACAAAGTCAGACATACAGGCTGTCCTGCTCACCCTTCCTATCTGCTCTCTGTTAGATCTTCACCACAGAACACACACTAACCCACGTCTTCTTCCACCATGGTATCATACTGTCTGAGGCTCCTCGTGACGACACGATGACTCTGTTTGGTTTGTTGACGTGTGTTTAGAGCCTACACGGACTAAACTCAATATATTCTGTAATTTTTTTCTGCTAGTAGCTGCTGTTTTAGAGGGCATGTAGAACAGAGAAATCATTAAATGCTGATGTAGGATATCAATAATCAACTTTAGTCATGTTAGTATTGAAGAAGATTTCCTTGGTCATTGATTAAGTCAATAGTTGAGGGTTCACACGGTAAGCAGAGAAGGATATTTAGCAGGAAAACAGTTTATTTCGGAGCACATATTTATGCATCTCACTCCTAGTAAACACAGCTGGGCCCCACCATTTCAGCAGATCAAGGAAATTGTGTACCGTGCTCCTCGCTTCTTATCTGAATCTCTATATGAATCATTGTACAATCAGCAGGCATCAGTCTACCTACCAGTAGACTCTGAATCACAGCGACCCTTCAGTCTGTTCTGCACGTTTTAAAATGCAGCCTCGTGTCTGTAACCTTTCCCCAGCAGAATATTTTTCCCCTCTTAATTCAAATAGGATAGGACACGGCAGATGGAGATGGAGTTTGACAGGCGTACACAGACTCTCCCTGCCCCTATCGATCCATTATACAGAGAGCAATATGCCTTTTTAAGAGCAGCCAGCTCCGGAAAGAGGAGGAAAAGTGTCATCTTTTGAAAGGAGATGACAATGTAGAAGCTTTTAAAGCCTCGAAGATTTCTGCTGGGATGATGTCTTCCACTGTTTTAGCACCCGATTCGACTGTTATCATGCCATTAAATATGCGTTATCAGTCGCTGTAAGCACCATAGATGTGGGCTATTAGGGGCCTACTACACCTACAGTACTACATTGTAAAAGTGGAAGTGAAACTTAAAAGCAACACGTTGTAACATGTTGTAAAACTGAATGAAATTTCACGTTTTGAACACAAACAAAAAGGCAACAAAACTACAACTTCTTTAAGTTTAGATAAAAAAAACCTACAACTTCTTTAAGTTTAGGCAACAAAACTACAACTTCTTTAGGTTTAGATAAAAAAAACTACAACTTCTTTAGGTTTAGATAAAAAAAACTACAACTTCTTTAAGTTTAGGCAACAAAACTACAACTTCTTTAGGTTTAGACAATACAACTACAACTTCTTTATGTTTAGGCAGTAAAACCAAAACTTCTTTAGGTTTGGGGGGAAAAAAATAGTTAGTTTGGGTTAAAAATAACTATGAACACAAAGACAACTACACATTGTTGGTTTCACGTGGGATGCAAACTTCGGTCTCCTGTCTATCTACAGCACTTGACTTCCGCTTCTGCTCGGTTCTTTTATACCTTCTTTTGGTGATCTACCATGTGGTTAGATGATAAAATCTACTAGTGGGTGTAGTAGGCCCCTATTGACCCACATCTATGGTGCTTATAGCAACTGATAACGCTTATTTTGATAGCCTGACAACAGTCTGATCGGCTGGTTTTAGACTCAAATATTTAGCAATTATCACCTGGCTACTTTAAAGTTTCACACCTTCTCTAGTACGTCTTTCTCTTCATTACATTCCGCTCTTTACTCACTTCCTGAGTGTGCTGACCAGCTCTGGGAAAGGTTGACAAGGGGTCAAAGCACTGAAGTAAACACAGTGCAGCATTTAGTGGTCCCTCCCTCCTTCTTTCACTCTCCCTCTCTCTCTCTCTCTCTCCCCCTGCTTCTCATTTCTCATTGAATGTTTATTGCTCCCTCCTCCCCTCTCTGGAGGTGTGTCCATCAACATCTGGAGAAGCGGGGTCGCTCAGTGACAACGGGAGCTCATTCACTCCCCCGATCTCCCTCCCTCCCTTCTTCCCTCTCTCTCTCTGTCTCTCTCTCTCTCTGTGCCTCGCTCTAGCGCTCTGTATCTGTGTTTGCCGTTGTGGAAGTCAGACTGCAACAGCGAGGAGATGTTGGCAGCTGAGTGTGGAACGAGCTCACAGAGGAATTGTTATCAGGCTTATCAAGGAGACCATGGCAGCATCTTGTTCTCCTCCCTTTCATCACTCTTCCCTTTTTTGAAGAATCAGCTGTGAGAGACTTTTTTTCTTCTTCTTTGCCTGGTGAATTCCCAGAGCGGTTCTCCACCACCTGGTGTGGTGATCAGCGAGAGGTTACCTGGGGATCCATCCTCCCCTGTCCTTGTCGTTAAGCGGCGCATACTCTCCCTCCCTCCACCTGTGTTTTGGTGGAAAGAGGCATTCAAAGGCTTTCAGGATGACGGAGATTCTAGTGTCGGATGTAAACTTGAACTCGGTGTGCGAGCGCCTGGAGCAGCACTGCTGCGT
>CAKALG010033935.1:0-13248 GCA_916700815.1 Helicolenus hilgendorfi | reverse complement strand
CAAAGGACTTTTTTCAGCAGGCTGAAAGCTTGCAGACGTGTGGAGCATTGAGGGAATACCAGCCGGTGGCATGAAGGCAGGCGGTCAGCCGCTCATCTGGAAAAGGGGAAGCTGAGAGGGGAATGGAAGAGAGCCCAGGGTGTCCATCCTGCACAAGGCAACAGAGAGTCCTTGTGAGTAGTAGGGCTGGGACGATACACCTATCTCCCCCATTCGATACTATCACGATTTTTAAGTATTGCGATTCAATATTATGATTTATTGCAATTTTTGTTAACTTTCTTAATACTAGACCATGGGAAAAAGTTGAATCATACCCTTCTAGGGACTTTTGCTTTGGAAAATATCTAAATGAATCCAGTGAAAATGTTTGATTTTCAGCATGTATGTAGTCAGAGATGTCCTGAAGTCAAATATATCAGTCATTATCAGGCATTATTTGTTAATTTTTTTTCCCCAGCAACCCAAAAATGTATTTTATTTTCATTTAGTTTACAATCTTTTGGTCTTCAGTTACACCTCTGTATCTCCCTGTTTCAATATGTAATGGTAATATACCATATCTTAACTGTGCACATAGTGATGCATGGTATAATGTACTGCAGGACTGATGAGGGAAAGTGGAAACAGGTGAGCAGGTGGGGCGGGGAAGCTCAGGTGATGGGACAGGCGGGAAAGGGGTTACTGCAGGGCAGGAGGGAGTGGCTGAATGTGAGAGTCAGGCGGATGAATGGGAATAGGCCCTTTTCATAGCTGCAATTTTGACTATGTCATTGCAGGGTAAACAGAGGTGTAATAATTAATAACATTAGTTATGGCCCTTTTCCAATGAGGGCCAGGCCCCTGGTATTGTGCACGACGCCTCACTGGAATTGCTGTGACACTAAATAGAACAGGACCATAATCAATTTATCAATTACACCTGTGTTGACCCTGCTGTGGAAAGGGCCTATGAAGGGGCCTGTGGCTGAGGGAGAGGCAGACTGTGCGTTCCAATACCCATACTACCATACTATTTAGAGTGCCAGAAAAAGATTTATGTATGTCCCATTATGTATTGGGACATATTAATACAGAATGCAGTATGACAAAAATACCAGGATGCATTTACTACATTATGTTACCCACTTGCTAGCTTGCTATATTGTTAGCCTCTGTGCTAACAGTAACGTTAATATTGCCGTTGCTTAGCAGCGGTGTTCTCCCAACTTAACTACTTGAACGCCAAGCATATTGTGTACAAGACTTCCCATGTTGTAAACCCGAGCTCACGAGTTTCATTTGAAGGCACCATACGTCTCAATACATAATATGTCAAATGCAGTATGCCAAAAATACCAGGATGGTCTACTACATCTGGTCGCATTTTGCAGTATGCAAGCCAGCATGCTTTTCTGGCTATTCTGACCCACAATCAAAGTTGTGGTAAGTATGCATACTGCATGCAACAGTACATACTTTGTTAGGGCAGCTGCAGTACGTACTAAAAGTAAAAATAAAAAGTATGCGATTTGGAAGGTAGCCGTAGTGAAACACATCCTCTGCAATGGTTTAATGGCACCCGACTGGACAATTAGTTCCACCAACTGTTTATCTCGATGAACCAACTCCTAATATTTACATAACAACGTGCATTACTTTGCATTTTCTTTTTTGGCAAATCCGGGTACCATTTTTTTATACTTACGAAATCCTGAAAATCATTTGTTCAATGTTGAGTTTGGGACTAACTGCACGTCTAGTATGTATGTCACCGGTAACGCATGCATCAACATGCATGTATATTCATTTTTGCAAGATAGAAGATATTTTCGTTATTTGAAGTGGTTTTTTTTGTTGTTTTTTTACAAATTACATCCTAAACACCTTGCAATTTATGATAAATTGCTGTTTATTGAGGCCTACATCTGCTGAAAATAAAGGTGGTTTTTGCTTTCAACATATTTTGGTTTGTTGTCATATTATTTGAGCATGACATGAAGACTAATATTGGCTCAGTAAATCGGTCTTACTCCACTTGTCAGCCTCTGTGGCGGTGACAGAGCTGCCAGTGTTGAGCTCTTTCACAGGGGAGGTTTGCCTCTGTGCAGCTGGGGCTTGTCTGGATGGCCTTGTCACAGTGTGAACATCATGCTACCAAACACGTTTCCTCAACAGGAGTATCTCTTTTTGTTAGGAATGTAGGACAAGGAAGGGATGGAAACAAAAAGATAAGGTCTCACAATACCGTCCTCTTTTTGCTAAGCCAAACACTGCGAATTCATTTTGTACCTCAAGCTATACAATACATTAACATTTAGCAGTGGCTGAATAGAAATGATGGGCTATTTTTAAAGATGCAGATGTAGAGGGTAAATCTGCCTACTTTCAGTTTGGCCACCATTTTATTTGCAGAATAGCGTTTATCCAACGCTGACATAAACCTGTGGTGCAGAAGAAAGGATCTTCTAAGGGAAAAAGCACACACTGATGCTTTGCTGTAATTGAAAATATGTTGTGCTACTGTAAAATTGCAACATAACAAAAGCATGTCTGTATGTAAAGAAATCCCCATTGTGGATGGCCACACTTAAAGCAGGTCAAGCACTTTACCTCTCTCAACACGATGCTTTAAAGTAAAGCCTTGTGTTTTCATTTTGCATCGTCCATCTCATCAATCACATTATCTCCAACAGTGGTCTGCATTAGAACAGACATTAGCAGGTCAAGGTAAGCTTCAGCCTACAAGAGCGCAGGATACAAGTAAAAGCCTGGGGGCTAATCGCGCTATCAATGCAAAACAGTACGGGTGGGGAAAAAAACAACTCACCTATGTATCACGATTGTTTATGTTTTTACGATTTTGATATCGATATTTTAATGCCAAAATCAATGTATTTGCTTCATTTGAGTCTATGTGGAGGTAGAAGGAAACTTTTATTGTTGTAGTCTGAGTAACGTGACGTCATATCCGCTCCGTATCCGTCAACCAAAACAAACCGCAACCGGTCGCAGCGAGCCAAAACGAGAAAAAACTAGAAGGGTCCACGTGGATACGACCTGCACCCTCACATGTCAAATCCAACGTGGCAAACAAGACACATCCAGTAAAGTATGGAAACACTTTGGGTTTCACACATTGCCAGGAAAAGCAGAGCTAGACATCACGGCTAAAGCTGCATGCTAACTCTGTCACGGACAGGAAACGTTATCATACTGTGGTAACGTGCGGTCAAGCCAGCCGTCACTCTCATCTCCGTGGTCAAATCAGCCAACGCTATAACTGTAGAGCACCCATATACTGACATTTATGTTAAATGTATTCAAACGGCCCCGATGGAGCTGACCATGGATGTTTAAAGAGAACGAAGCTAACGGTAAGACCTAACAATGGGCTTAGCGAAATTAGCGGAAGTTTACATGTCTGACTATGTCCGGTTTTCAAAATAAGGTGTTAACAAAGGAAACTATATATACAAAATACATATATGGAAAAAAGGTTGATTGGATTATATTCACCAGAAGTATGAAACATTACATATCCCTTATAAATTAATAAGAAAATACCACTAATTTGTGAGGGAAATGTCTTTATTCTTTGATTTTGGGGTTGCTGGAAAAATTTAATAAATAATTCCTTACAATGATCCTGATATATTTGACTTCAGGACATGTCTGATTACATACATGCTGAAAATCAAACATTTTTACTGTATTAATTTTGATATTTTCCAAAGTAAAAGTCCCTAGAAGTGTATGATTCAACTTTTTCCCGTGGTCTAGTGTTAAAGAAGTTAACAAAAATCACAACAAATCTTAATATCGAATCGCAATACTTAAAAAATTAAAATACAGTACATATCGAATCGGCACCCAAGTATTTTGATAGTATCAAATCGGGAGATAGGTGTATCGTCCCAGTCCTATAAAACACTAAATACATTCTTGTGTACTACTTGTTCTACTACTACTGTGCTGTTTTGGCCAAATCGTTGCTCATCACACACTATAGGAAGAAAACTGTTAATATTAACATAACATGTCGTTATGTGTGAGGTCTCTCACATTTCAACATCTGTTAAGATTTGAAAAATCTTTTAGTGTGTGTCAGCCTTAATAGCATTTGTAAGCAGATAGCAGCATCTCTTTCTGAGAGAAAACTAAAATAATTTGTAAACTTACATAATAAAAAATAAATAAAAAATGTGTGTCTGCAGACAGTTTTTTGTTAATCAGCCTCGTGAGTTAATCAGCCTCGTGAGTGCATGCAGGCATTGGCCGATTATCTCAAAATGGCATTAATCGACCCCTCTTGATTGTCTAATCTGAATCATGTCTGTGTGTTCATATTTGACGAAGAAGTACCCTAAGTGCCGTAAGTGCCTCCGTGAGCTATGTATCACAACCGCTGCTGCTGTAACTGATGCGGGCAAAATCAGTGAGCCACACTACAATAACTAACTTCCCATTGTGTTTGGAACATCTGGACACCTGTCCATTTCACCTCAGTGTGTTTGCCTCTTCACTGCAGGTCTTAAAGACTAAGTTAAGTAAAGTCTCTGCTTAAACTTCTGATTGACGCCTGTCTGACTGCTGAGGGACGATCCTCCATTGAATTGGAGGCGGATGACAGTGACTGGTCAATATCTGATTTTATCTAAAAGGCCAATATTGGCGAACACATATATTGGTCCGACCCTGGTTGGTTTGCGGCGGAGTGTCAGCATCCAAGCTTAGGACGGTGCTGGCTCCATCCTGCAGTGCCACAGAGGGAGTTTCTGGGCATCGTGCCACCTGTCAGAGGAGAGAAAACACAGGCAGTGTCCTCCTCAGCATCCCAGCTGTCCAGGGCTTCACGTATGGCCCTTAAACAGCAGAATCTGTCACTGCCTCCTACTGTACAGGTCGGTCTTCACCGAGTCAGTAATGCTTCATGACCTCTGAAATGCATTATCACTGTGATAACTGCATGTCTGATGTAGAATAGGTCTGTGGGAGTGCATTAGGGCTTGGACCATACGCCTATCTCCCGATTCGAGACTGTCACGATACTTGGGTGTAGTATTGTAAGTTGTATGTAAGTATTGTGATTCGATATTATGATTTATTGCGATGATTTTTGTTAACTTCTTCAACACTTGACCATGGGAAAAAGTTGAATTATACACTTCCAGGGACTTTTAATTTGAAAAATATCTTTATTAATACATTAAAATGTTTGATTTTCAGCATGTATGTAGTCAGAGATGTCCTGAAGTCAAATATATATATCAGTCATTGTCAGGCATTATTTATTAATTTCTTCCAGCAACCCAAAAATCAACGAATAAAGACATTTCCCTCACAAATTAGTGTTATTTTTTTATTTAATTTATAAGGGGCATGTAATGTTTTATACTTCTGGTGAATAGAATCCAATTAACCTTATTTCCATACATGTATTTTTTATATACAGTCACATGTGTATACTTCTGCTAACTTCGCCAAGTCCATCTCTAGCTCTCCCGTCAGCTCCGTTCTCTTTATACATCGATGGTCAGCTCCATCGTAGCCGTTTGAATGCATTTAACATAAATGTCAGTATATGGGTGCTCTACAGTTGTAGAGTCGGCCGATTTGACCATGGAGATGAGAGTGGCGGCTGGCTTGACCGCACGTTACCGCAATACGATAACGTTTCCTGTCCGTGACAGAGTTAGCAAGCAGCTTTAGCTGTGATGTCTAGCTCTGCTTTTCCTGGCAATGTGTGAAACCCAAAGTGTTCCTATACTTTACTGTATGTGTAGTGTTTACCACTTTGGATTTAATATGTGAAGGTTCAAGTCATATCACGCTGTGTCGTACTTCCTAGTTGCGACCAGCTGCGGTTTGTTTTGGTTGACGGATACGGAACAGATGTGACGTCACGTTTCTCAGACTACAAATATAAAAGCGGTAACTTCCTTCTACCTTTGCGTAGACTCAAATGAAGCAAATATAGTGATTCTGGCATTAAAAAATAGATTTCAAAATGTGCGATACATAGGTGAATTGATTTTTTTTCCGACCCATAGAGTGCATACTGTAGGTTAGAAAGCAAAGAAGAAGAGGGCCTCTCTCATGTACAGTGTGTGTACCTGGCTATAAAAATAACAGTGTGTCTGGATCTAGAAGGTTGATGTGTACCTTTTGGAGAGTGTAAACCCAGCCACTAACTCCCAACAAATAACAAGAACCACAGGTCCCCTTGCCTCCCTCCAGACGCCCAGCCACAGACAGACCAGAGATCCCCCCTCCACCATACAACCACCAACCAGAAGGGAACAGATGCCCCTCTCAACCTCAACCTGCCCCGATGGCCACAGAAAACAGCAGTGTGACCGACACATGGTAGGCTGCGCTGCCACAATTTAAAGAGTCCACAGTGAGAAATAGCCATCTGAGCTCTAAAAAGTATCTGAACAAAAAAAAAAAAAAAGGCTCCACTAGCTGGGCAACCCAACAGTAGACCATGTTAACAGATGTTGTGCAGAGCTCAGCTGTGGTGGGTGGTGCTGGTTCAGATCCTGCTACCAAATGTTCCAATAACATACTAATTCCTTGTATGTACAAATGTACCTTTATGGACCAAATAGGCCTGTGTGTGTGCTCAAGGTGCAATAATTCAGATTCGTACTGTGCACCACAGCACTGTGACCATAATACACTTATACCAGCCCACTGCCTTTTAAACACACTCCCTATTCTACATGCTTCAGAATACATTTTCATTTGTCAAGTACTTTATTGTGTTTAACGCAAACTCGTTTTAACGCCACTAATTTCTTTAACGCAATTTGTAGGATGTAGCGGCTCAGTTTTAAAGCTAGAGTGAAGATGCTGGTATCATATAAAACTAGAAAAACTTATGCAATCCATTGGTTTGCAAAAGAGGCTAAATAACGCTCCAAACTTATTAAATTAAATACATACAAATAAATTAAATTTTGGAAAAACAAAAACGGGCATGGCCATTTTCAAAAGGGTCCCTTGACCTCTGACCTCAAGATATGTGAATGGTATATAGTTGAATCCCTCAGTTATACTTTAAAGCACATCGTTTAAATATCTTAATCACCTTGTTTAAGATTTGTTTTAGACTTTAAAAACAGTAACAACCGAAGAAGTAGACAGAGAGCTGTCAACACAATCAGTTTAGAATAACTCATATATTCCAATATAAATGTTGTTATATAAGTTATTTCATCGTGTTTGGGTTTTGTTTCTAATAGATCGTCTGAGTGTTAGCGACACACACATCAGCAATACTTCCATTTACTCATAGTTTGTACACAAAGCAAAGTCTGAGAACTGCCAACTAATCGTCTGCCAGTGAATTTGTGACCAGTTGTCTGATGTGACTCACAGTCCTGTCAATAATTGTCATTGTATGCATGCCTGTAGCCAGCTTTGAGGTCACCGAGGTCAGACCTTTGTAAATATTTCCTAAAAACCCACCGTCTCTCTCCATCTGAATGATGTGAAACCGCTTGAAACTGACATCTATCAATAACACAGCTATCCGTGGTGGTGAAGATGTGCCGGGTGAGATGACTGGAGAAGGCAGAGTGTGTGTGGCAGTCACCGCGGTGTCAGCTGCTCGCCTGACAGCACAGTTGTTGTTCACTGCAGCGATTTTACACACAAAAACGACATGAAAACTACAACCGATGATGATATTTTATCAGCGCGCGCAGCCACTCCCGAGAACTTTGTCTCGTCCAGTGACCAGATTCCCAGACGGGGTTCTGGACTTCACTTATTTCCAAACCCTGGCTACGGCCCTAATTGTATGCATTTTATTTTTAACCACATACTTGAGGATCACAAATAAATACTAATAGCCACTCCATCATCCTCAAAATGTACAGGAAGCTGACAGATGTGCAGCATGGACCACCGAAGCGTTAAGCAGTCCCGTAACAGTTTCAGTCAATCATGCTCCGCATACTGATCTGTACGGGTGGTCCACCACCAAAGCCCTATTTTGAGCCAGGAAAAACCCTTCTTACAGGCCGCTGGAAGCTGTGCCAGACACTGGCTGATGTTTCTGCACTTCCCTCGGTCAGCATCGCAGGCTGATAAAAGTCTTAAATTCTAAAAGGAAAAGGATTCGAATAACAAGCCACATACTGTACTTGTGACTTCCAAACAGTGACAGTTTACAATTATCATTGTGATCATTGTAATATTGCCATTAAAACGTAAAGAGTATCTACCGGAGTGGAGACTCCTTTTCTGCTCTTTGAACTACTCAAACCCAATGTATATTCTACAGGTAAACCAAGGGCAATTACTCTATAAATACAAATAGTGATATTTACAGACAGACTCACTGACAACAGGTTCATTTACAGAAAAGTGGGGAACGCATATATTTAGAGCAGCAGCAACCCAAATCAGGAACAAGGACAGCGGCACAAAGAGCCATAGAATGGCGGGCATTGTGCACGCTAAGAGAAAACAAGTTGAAAAAAGGAAATGCTAAATATAGGACAAATGACCCGCCACCTGCTATATTTGTCCCGGCATCTAAGTTAGGCGAGTGTTTGTGGTTTCAGGGAGTGAGTGTGGGTTTCGGTAAGGCCGCCGACTGAAACTGTGACACTGTTTGCATACACTCATCACCATCATGATGACAAAGGCGTACCGCTAAAGGCTACACCTGCAGCCAAATGAATAGCCGGCATCTCATGAGACTGTGTGAATCAATACTTCTGGACTTGAACAGTCATCCGAAGCAGTAAGATACCTGGTGGCATAAGGAACGGCATCTGCTTACATACATTTTATGAGCTATGTTTGAGGTTTTCGCTGCTTCATGTGATTCATGCAGTGACGTGATATTTCTCTATAGCAGGAAACCGACACTCTTCCCAAGTATCTTTAACACATCACAGCTGATGACATCAGAGCAGTTTAGCCTTCTCTAGTTACTGGCTCTGTCATATCAAACACAAACTACTTTAATAGCAAACATTTTGGATGTTAATCCACTTTAAAATGAAAGACAGGAACAACAATCAAACAACTATGATAGTATGAGGTGTGGAAGTAACAAAAATGAAATGATAAAAAATGGAGGTGATGAAAATGCATGTGAATTGAAAAATTAAGCCGTAAAAATGGATGTGACATGAAAAACGGAGAGATAAATTATCAATTTATTTGATTAATTTAAAGCCGATTTGACTAAAACAGTTGTGATATGATAAATGGTATTGCATTTATATAGCGCTTTTCTAGTCTTCCGACCACTCAAAGCGCTTTACACTACATGTCAGCATTCACACATTCATACACTGATGGCAGAGGCTAACATGCAAGGTGCCAACTTTGCCCATCCGTATCTAATCTAAATACTCATTCATACAAGTGTCTTGCTCGGTGAAACATCGACATGTGACCGGATTCTCAATTGATTTGATAAACTTGAATGTCATTTTATTTGAAACAGTGTTGCTCTGATAAAAAACTGTTGAAAATTCATCATTCACAACACCCAACATTTAGCACGCGATTTGTGACAAAATGTCAATCAAAAAACCACGTGCACTAACTATAGTGCAGGCGAATGTCTGCACAAAATCGAGAGTGCGGTTCGCTGAGTGGGCTGAGTGATTGAAAGGTCACTACCTCTGTGTTATCCGGGCTGGGAGTTGTCCGTGTTTTTGTCTTCGAACTTTAACCCTTTCGCAGTATGTTTTCACTTTATGGAAGTAAATTTTAATATTTTTGGTCGCCTAAAAATATCTTTGTTATTCGTACTTTCTGCACCCTCTCATGCCACTTCTGGTTGCAAAAAAAACAAAGATTGCGACGGCTTAAATGCCGAACTCGAGGTTTTAAGATGGCAGTCCACAAAGCAAGGGGTGATGTCATGGTGACCACGTCCACTTCTTATATACAGTCTATGTTAGGGCTGTGTATTGGCATGATACGTATCATGATATCGGGATTACAATTCAATATATTGCGATACTGTAAGCTACGCGATATATTGCGATTTTTTAAATCAAATTTTGGGAAAACTGTTATAGTATAAAGAACACGTCGCCATGTGCATAAAATCTGAGTGAAATAGATACTGTGTTTTTGAGAATCAATACAGTATCATAACGTGATATCATGATACTTGATATTTTTTATATTTTCTTTCACCCTACTGTGTGCCGGGTTACTTGCAAGAATTGAGTGAGAGTTAATCTTTGCATGTAAACTATATAAACTAACTTTTTATATATAACTGTATAAAATCGATAGTGTTTTTGAGAATCGATACAGTATCACAAAACATAATACTCGATATTTTCGATATTTTAGTCTATGATCTAAACACAAGAACTTTTGCAAATGTCTGATTTAAATCAGGAAAGATTTTGGCCGTTCAGTTCTACAATTCAAAATAAACATACGACAGTGGTTTGGCTTCAGTAAGAAGAGACAGTGGCTGGTGCCATAAAGTTGTTTCAAACCAAATCACTACCAATATCAGAGCAGTGAGAGTGCATCAGTGCATGCAAAGAGCCAGGGAGAGAAGTTAAATCAGGAAGCTAATGGAAACCAGTGAATAGCTGATAACAACCACATGCAAAGTCTTCATAGGAGCGTGAACGCGTGCAGCGGGCAGTAACTCTGCATGATGTGATATAACTCAGATGGATCAATACTAACACTGTTGAGCTTGATGCATCTGGCTGGGCTGTGCGCTGGGTTAAGCAGGATACGGAGGACAAAACAGTACATCCCAACCTGCTTTTATTTTTAAAAAAGCATGCCAATTTTTTCGTGGAAAACACAGCTCAGATACAACCTACCCAAATACAATGAGCATTTCTTTCCTTGAGCAGGGCTGTAAATGCAAACCAATCTGCTTGGATCTCAAGGTGATGTAATGCAGGGAGAGAGCAGCCATATGCTCTCTTATTTCACCAACAGTGAATCAACAGACAGGGGTGAGGCAGCGTGCCAAAGAGGCTGCGTGTCCAAGAATCTATATCCTCCACACAGAGAGACAGGGACAAGCTACTGTTACTGTAAGCAGCAGTAATATTTTGACATACACTCACAATGCAAAGCAATAATTGGGATGTGGCTGCCAATGAGATCTACCTGTGGGTACCAGCTGAGTCAGTAGTAGCTCTGCGTGAAGCCCGGCTATCTACCGGTGCTGCAGTCTCTATCACAGGAGGATCATGGACAACGGACCTACTGTGGGACAAATCTAGAAAAATAGACACAACTGCTGTTACATAACAACAAAAAAGCCTGCGGTGTAGCACCACATAGTCCACTCTGCTCAGAGAGAACACGACCTTGATCGACGATGACAATGTCAACAGGAGTAAGCAGAGGGTATAGGACATAGGATAGGAGGGTGTGAACGTCCGTGTGATGCACTCCGGTCCTCAGAAAGTAGCTCTGATAACTGAGAGTTACCGGCCTGGCCTCAAACGGCAGACAGACAAACACAATGGAGCATTTAGCAGCTGAGGAGCCAGATGTTTTTTCTCAGGAGTTGGTGGAGACCAAAGTAGAGCTAAAAGGTAAATATTGGATTTATATTAACCATGTCAACACAAACACGACTCATATTGAATATAATGTTGCTAAAATTCCTGAAAACTTCTTTTTGAATGCATTAACGCAACTTGCGATTTTTAGGTTGTACAGTAGTGGGCTAAGTTTTAGAGCCGTAGTGAAGATACTGTTATCATAAGTAACTAGAAAACCGTGTCATACTCACGAAGGAGACTAAATAATGCTCCAAACTTGTGCTAAATTTTGGCAGGGTAAATGGGTTCTGTGGGAAACCATGAGTCTCCCCTTTACAGACATGCCCACTTTATGATAATCACATACAGTTTTAGTCAAGTCAGCAGCAGTTTTGTGTTGTTAATTGATTTCCAATAATAAATATAAACATACATTTGCATAAAGCAACATATTTGTCCACTCCCATGTTGATAAGAGTATTAAATATTTGACAAATCTCCCTTTAAGGTTCATTTTGACGAGATAAAAAAATGTGTAATTTGCGATTAATTACGATTAAATATTTTAATAGATATTTAATAGATCTTTTTCATTCTTTTCAGAGAAGTCAATTACTGTATGGGATCACAATTCAACAAATAAAGAGTATAAAAAAAGAAAATGACATCTAGTCAATATTTGAACAATTTGTTCTAAGATTTATTTTTATTTATCTTGTATATTTTGATAGATAAAACAAATTTTATATAATTATTTGGAGCTGCATCCAATCTCTTGAAAACACAATACAAGTGTTGAAACAATTAGTTCATTGACAGCCAACAGCTCTGATTACAGTCATAGGTTTTAGTCATTTAACAATAAAAAATGACAAACGTTTACAGGTTCCAGTTTGTCAAATGTGAGGAGTTGCTTTCTTTCTCTGCTTTATATATAAAAATTACTGTCTTTGGGTTTTCGACTGTTCAGACATCAGATGTGAACTAAGGCTTGTGGGAAAATGTGATGGGTATTGTTTTTACAGCTTTATTTTTACTGTCTAGACTAAATAATCAATCAAAAAAACAATGAATAGATTGATTGATAATGAAAATAATAGCTAAATACCAGTGTGCCATACTCAAAATATCAAACTGAAAAAGTTTGCCAAGTCCATTAAATTGAGTAACAGCTGAGAAATGGTTGAGAAGCCGTATTTTAGACATTTTTCAGAGCACATATTTTGACTTGTCCTTGCAATAAAAACACAGGTGTCACTAATAATATTCATTATGGCTCATTTTCATTAAGTGTCCCAGTAAGTCATTCCAGTGAGCCATCACACACAATACCAGGACTCTGGAACCAGATCAGCTACATAGAACATTCAGCCATTATTAACGTTATTAGTTACACCTGTGTGTTTCCTGTACATGTCAAAATGTCTGTTGTGAAAAAGGGCTATTGGAAACTCATCAACTCATGACATTTCTAACAATAGAAGAACACTTCGGAGCAATAATAAAACCCTTATGCATGGTTGTGTTCAATCTGCCTATAACACGCTGGCTTTGTAATAATGCCATGATCTGAAGATTGCATGAATTACATTATTCCAGAGAGCAGGGGCAGCATTGGACATGAACGTGGGTACATTTTGTGGCCTTTGAGTGTGTGCGTCCACTAGGTGATTTGTGAATGAGAACTGCAGCTGACAGGCCTTCTGCCTGACAGACTGCTCTCTCCACGGGGGTCGCAGAAACCAGAGGCCCTTCC
>CAKALG010033934.1:0-11969 GCA_916700815.1 Helicolenus hilgendorfi | reverse complement strand
CAAAAATAAATAAATTTAGAAATTAATAAAAATAAATACATAAATAAATAAAAGGGAAAATTAAACTGAAGCGTAAATAAATAACGTAATTAATACAAAGGTAAATAAATAAATGAATAAAGGAACAAATAAAAACAGAAATATCAATTTAAGTCACATTTTATCAATTAATTAACGGCTACATTTATTTTTAATATTTCTTTTGCTGCATTTAATGAAATATCCATTCATTTATCTAATTATTTATTCATTCATTCATTTAAGATTTTGGTCCATATAGAAGAATGTTAATGTGTATATATAGATTTTAAATTGCATATAGTCTATCACAAAACAATAGTTTACATTTAAAAGCTTGTTGGAAACGTCAGAATTAAACCCCTATCCTTATCAGTATTAACACAAGGAATTACTAATTAGAATTTCACTAAACTAAATTGATGTTTTCACGGCAACACACACACACACACACACACACACACACACACACGTCTTCCTCTTTTTCACACTTGAGGGAGTTTGAAGGCAAAGTCATTAAACTTCCCCTTAATGAGAGAATGACCTTAAATGACTTTGCCCATCCATGCACTCGCTATTGTCATGTATCATTGTCCTCCCAATCACGGCGGTCATCCTAATTAACCACTGGTTAAATTCGGAGTTCCTTAACAAATTAATGAAGTGGAGGGGTAGTGTTCGGCATAGCAGAACATCCATCACGGCTTGATTGAGTCCAGAATAGTTCACTTTCTCTCTTATTATCACTGATGATATACTGTGGTGTCAGTAATAATGTCCGCTGTATTTATGATGGCATGCAAAACATGACAATAAGCACAATTAATATTTCCTTTCAGTCTATTCTCTTGTTTTACACGTTTCACATGTTAATTGTTAGTTCCACGGGTTTTACACCCGGCAACCAATAACATTGTCTAGTGCTTCCAACCCATCAGAGCAGTAACTTGGCTACTATATTTGTCCAATCAATCGATCTTCAGGCAAGAATGGGCCATAACATAATAAAGCAATATTTATAATTAGCATATTATTTTTGAAAAATCTTTCTGAAACTCAAAATAATGAAAAGTACAATCGGAAAATTTAAAATATTTACTTTTAAGTAGGGCTATCAAAGTTAACGCATTAACGCAAATTTGTTTTAACGCCACTAATTTCTATAACGCAACTTGCAATCAGAGGTTGTAGCGGGCTCAGTTTTAAAGCTAGATAGATATTAGTATCATATGAAATTAGAAAAATCTAAGGAATTCATTGGTACCAACCATGTCATAGCTTGTTTTGAAGGAGGCTAAATAACGCTCCAAACTTGCACTAAATCTTGGTGAGGAGACACTGGCATGACTATTTTCAAAGGGGTCCCTTGACCTCTGACCTCAATTTATGTGAATGAAAATGGGTTCTATGGGTACCCACAAGTCTCCCCTTTACAGACATGCCCACTTTATGATAATTGCATGCAGTTTTAGGGTAAGTCATAGTCAAGTCAGCACATTGACAGCTGTTGTTGCCTGTTAGGTTTGAGTTTGCCATATTATGATTTGAGCATATTGTTTTATGCTAAATGCAGTACCTGTGAGGGTTTCTGGACAATTCTGTCATTGTTTTGTGTTGATAACTGATTTCCATTAATAAATATATACATACATTTACATAAAGCTAGCGTATTTGCCCACTCCCATGTTGATAAGAGCATTAAATACTTGACAAATGTCCGTTTAAGGCACTTTTTAAACAGATAAAAATGTGCGATTAACTGTGGAAAATCATTCGATAAATCAGGATTAAATATTTTAATCGATTGACAGCCCTACTTTTAAGCCATATGCATGTACTGTCAGAGTGCCTAAAAACAGTGCAGGGCAATGCAGTTCCAGTGTTCCCTTGTCACTAACAACTTCCTGTCTCATTCAGTAGGACATATTTCCTGCACGCTAATTAATGTCAAATTTAAAATGCAGAAATTTAAAATTGCCCAGAGCCTGTTCAGGATAATCAGTGCCATGAATCATTTGTGTAGAGAGGCCGTACATTGTTGGGTACTTCAGAACACTTTCTAAAGTACACGCATTGCTCATGGTGGATTCCAGGAAGAGCAGGAAGCACCTCAGTGGCAACAAATTGATAATAATCCCGATAAAAAATGAAATACTGCACAGTCATTATTAGCTCTTAGTCTAGCTTTAATGCTCAGATTGTTGAGTCGAGACTGTATTTTCACCGTTATCTATTGTTTTCTGCTTCATCAGCTGAGAGCACTAGAATTAATTGTTTATGTAAATAGATTTTTAACTCCCCATTATGTTAGCTATCACAGGAAAATTGTCTTTTTCCACTAAATCTAAAATTAGAAGCACCTTTTTATATTTTGGTCTAGACACACTAAAACAGATGCAAAATAGCAGATATAATGATAACTGACTAAAATGGGAGCGATAAATCGAGTAATTCTGCCACCCAGTCACACAATCAATCAAACTGTGGGCCGGATGAATGAGAAACAACCAAATCTGTTACTAATATCTCATCTCAGGCATCCCTGGCGCTTTACCTGAGGGTGTAGAGTATCTTGCCATCATTCCAGATTCGGAGCATGCGATTGGGCGTGGTGATCCAGTGGGCATCGGCCTTCTTCGAGTTGCGGAAAAAGGTGTCCGGGATCCAGATCTTCCCGACCATGTTGCTGTTGAGACGCAGGACCTTCATCGTGCTGTTGAATTTTAACCTCCTGTCGTACCAGGTCTGAGCGAAAAAGATATCGATGGTGTATTCCTGACGGCAGAATCAAAAACACAGTTTTACCCGAATTGTTATGTTTAACTTCAGCTGAACGGGCTTTATGTAACACACCAGATAAAAAGTCTGTTTGTCAGGAAAGCCTTGCAAACAGTATTTGTTTGCAACAAGCGCTGTCACCAATGCGTGGCTTTTAACTGTGAGATGTAATGAGATCAAATGTGGGCTGCAAAAGCACTGCTCTGTTTCATCTGGCTGAGGGGAACTTTTCTATGCCAGTGGAAACTTAATACAAGATGGTTTCTATTCAGGCCAAGATGTCCTTTTGTCCCCACTATAGAGCTCCGTTGAAAAAGACCATCTTGACGCCCTCAACCTGAAAATTAAATGTTCAACGGGGCAATTAATAATTCCCCTTATTTGGCTCAAGTATTATCTAACCTCATAACCTGCCGCCTTGGCAGCACTTTGTCCTGAGCCTGACAAAACCTCCTGTCTCCTATTCAGTCCCGGTGAGAGCTGAGTAAGGACACACATACGAGGGATGAAAGGAGGCATGGGCAGAGTTGAAGAGCTGAGAGCGAAGGTGAGATGTGGTCTAATGTGAGAGGCAAAGGAGACACGGCGAGTGAGAGGGAGCTATCAGTCTCTCTTATTTATTTTGTTATTTGGAATGGTTGAGCCCTGAGGTTCAAAGTGAAGTACAGCAGGAGAGAGAAAAAAATCTGGGGGATTTGTGTGCAAGAGGGCATAGAGGCATTAACTTCCTGACAAAGCTTAGCCCAACAATAAAGCCTAAATCCATGCCAAAGAGTCCTAAACGAGATTTGAAAAACAACATTTTCAGCAGGCAACATTCCCATCCTGAAAACATCCTTTCCCCCCCCCACAAAGGACAGGCAGACAGTTCAAATCCAATGATGAGATAAAAGATTGAATGCCTTAGGATCTTCATCTGGGCCCTGCTGAGTGGGATGAACATCTATTTGTTTTTGTCTTTAACATATATATAGTCTGGGATCTTTCACAGAATCACACTTCTTTCAACTGAAACAGCTGCACGCATCTAAGAACTGCTCAGCTCTAGCAAAAAACATGTATTGCTAAGAAGGGAAAGTCAATTATTCGTTCCATTGCAACGCCGGCGCTAAGCAGCAGACCTCCGTCTCCGCCATTTTGGACTGTAATCGAGTCGACTACCATAATGACGCCAGTAAAACGTCCCCTACAAAGTGCTGTACAAAAGCAAAACAAAAGTATTTCTATTTTATTGCTATAATTTTAATGTCTCTACCAAAATGGCCTGTGTTGAACAATAGAAATATTACAAATATGCATACTATTATAACTATTTACTTACTTATATATTTATTTATGAAACGTTTTTGCCCGGCCGCTTCCCAGAGGAGCATAAAGTGAGCGACGGCCATAAATGGAAGCTAGAAAAATCCAGTATGCTTGGGATACTTAGAGCAACAGAGACGATAATACATCCACCATGGTACAGGATTACAGCATACAGCCCATTGGTGTATTATAAGATCATAAAAGTGATGAATCATAGTCAATACATCCATTATTACAGCCGCATACAGCTAGCAGGAAGCTGGCAGAACCACATATGTCACAAGTGTGCAAGGTGATGCGGCTATTAGTGAATTTTAGAAGATAATGATTTAAATGAGGGCAATTTAAGTGTTGGGAAGTTGATTTACCTGTAAAAAAATAAATCCTTTGATTTACAGACGTCTCTTTATACATTCATGGCCTCGGACTCAACTGTGTTTTTGGTCCAAAAATGGCGGCAGCGCTACCGCAGTGGCATCTAACGGCCATTGTCAAAAAAGCACCAGTTTTGTCTCTTTGCTTCTATACTCGCTGGCTCTAGTGGCTACAAAACATCAATTTATGATTCTTTTTCTTCTTCAAATCTAGTCTGTCCCGTCCCATCCCCCCACCCCGCTCTCTCCAACATGAGCTGTAACTTCGCCATATTTCAAATATTCCTGCATAATTAAAAAAAGAGATTTGTGCTCATGCTTACATACTCTTCAAAAAAATTCTACCTACCGCACCACATTTGTCATGTCACAGTGTGAACGCACTGGCCCAGCCACGCTAATTACGTATGAATGTGAAGCAATCAGTCATCGTTTCATGTCAGCGTGATGCCCCCGTCACACACGCGCCCGCACGCAGACTCCCTAATGTGAGCGCAAACACACATTTTCTAACTGATCCCATCGACGCTTCTCTTCCAACTTCACTGTGACTGCAGTTATTGAGAGTGGGTGTTTTTAGCTAAGACTAAGTGAAATGGAACGCCACCGCCATGTAGAGCAGACTGCTCTGCAGAATGACAATAGAAGTGGGTTCTCAGCGGGGACGTTGCCACAGAAAACAATGACACATAAAACAACGCTGATGTGAGAGATTTGCAAGAGACTCTCATTTTCTAATCCTATTTTCTCTCCAGCGAACAATTTTTCTTCTCCACCATCTGATGAACTGTTCTTTTGGTCGTCACTGCAGCATGACAGCTATATATCCTGTTACTAGTCCTCGGTTTTTAAATGTAGAATTCATGAGTTACTGCGCATTGTAACAACATCGGCAATGGTAATCCAAAAACAACATGGAGTAAGGTCTTCCTATCTGAAACTGATAGCTGAAATCCAACACTTCCAACTTGTCAAATTGTTATTTTTATTAATAGAAATACACTGATAGATGATTTTTGGAAGCTGGTAATGCACAAATAAGCAGCCCTCCCACTCATATTGGCTGAAAATATGTGTATTGTTGTAAGACTACTAAAACAAATACTACACACACTTGGCTTTGCAGACATAACAAGCTTCTTAAAGGGTAACTTTGGTATTTTTAAACCCTATTTTCTCATGTTTTTTTGTCTAAGTGACTAATGGGGATAACAATTTTTGAAATTGGTCCAGTATTGAACGAGAACGCTGCAGCCACCAGCTGCTAAACGGGCTGTAATGTAATCATTTGGGGCAACACCGTAAATATATGTCCACTAAAAGTACATGTTATTATAAATGTCTGACAACATTATGGACGGGACCCTAAAGAGAAGTGAAAGGTTTTTCCTACCTTTCGCTTTCTGTTTGTTTTTGTGTCATGTGACTTCTTGCTAGAAGACAAACGGTGGAAACGTGAGTGAGAGTTGGAGAGAAGAGTGCCGTTGTGTGTGTGTACAGAAAGCGTAGCTTAGTATTATCTAAGAGATTTCATATTTAGAGGATTTTGACAAAGTGGATGGCGTGAGATTTTAGAGCGATAACAAACAGACCGGATCAAGCGAAAGGCAAAAACATATGTTTCATTTCTCTGTAGGATCCTTTCCATAATGTTGTCAGACACTAATAATAATAATAATAATCTGAGCCTGTCCGTAGCAAAAAACAAGCACTTTTAGTGGACGTACATTGACGGTTGCTGCTGAATTGCCTCAAATGATTACATTGCAGCTCATTTAGCGGCTCAAAACTGGACTTATTTCAAGAATTGTTGCCCCCCATCAGTCACCTAGACACAAAAACATGGAAAAATGGGGTCCAGGTTGAAGGATAATAAAGTAACCCTTTAAAGAAATAAAGTGGTTGAAAAAAATAACATGATTTTATTGTTTATTCTAATGCTACTTTAACAGTTGTACTCTATACACTACAATAAGTTGTATACATACACTAGAAAAATAATTATGACAGACTGGACCAAGACTGATATTTCCAAAATGGACAGTAATATATTGGTGCATAGCAAGGTTAACCTTTAAATCACCTGATTGCAAGGTTATTCAATTGTTCCAATGTAATATTATTTTTATGAAAGAAATCTTTATAGAAAATAAACAGCTTTGTCAGTACACAATTTAAATGTGTCACTCCGACTATAACAATAGAAAACACGTCAAACCAGATCCAAGGAAAATCACAAACTGGAATATTCATTTGAATACACAAAGAACTCGAACAGGTGACACCTCAGATTGTCGCTGATGCAATTCTTGGCAACTCCAAAGTGCGAAACATCTTGCCAACTTGCGCAGCCATTTGCAAATATGCTGCTTTGAGATCTGGCCCGCGTGTTGAGGCGACACGATCGGCCAACTGTTAATCGGTATTTCTAACTTGGATAAGAGATGTTTAATGCAACGCAGATGCATTAAATGGACCGCATTTATCCCCATGTGGTGCAAAGGCCAGTGCAGTAGTTAAGCATCTGATTGACACCTGCATTGTGTTGCAACACTACAAGGGCAGTGGGGCAGCATAGTGATTAGGAGGACCAACCAATCCACCATGACAGCAAGCATCTGCCCTGCTGAAGTGTGCTTGAGCAAGACATTGAAACCCTGCCAGCTCCTGAGGAGAGAGCTGCTCTCTGGATCATTATACGCTCAACTCCCGCAGGATGGAGGACACAACACATTTTTTTTTAATAAATATCTTCCTTTAGTTATACACGCAGTTTCAGACTGATTATTGACAACAACGATGAAACATTAACACAGTATTACTCACCATATTGATGGCATTTACTGGGCCGATGCTGTTGACAAACATGTCTGTGTGGATCACTGTTGGTTTGACTGCAAAGAAGCACAAGGGAAATCAATTTTAGCGATGAGCAATGATTTATTATGCACTTGCACAACAAGTTTGGGGAAGTAGTTTAGCAGTTTCGTCTCATCTATCTTCATCACCAATGAAGAAAAAGAGGGAAATGATCTCCCTGTTGTGAATGTGTGAATACGAAGCTGCTGGACAACATCACTGCTCAGCCAGCTTCAGTGATATGTCATGTCAAGTTTGACAAACCTGATTGACAGGTGCGTATGATGAAATCATGAGAAAGTTTTGGGTTATTGCACACTGTCTGCGCTAAGTTCAGTGAAAATGCGACATTTCCTCATGGACCCTTTATCAGGCATCAAATTCACAATATGGCACAACAGCATCTTTATACTGAAGCCACACTCTGAAATCCATTTAATACAAGAGAAGACTGCAATTAGAAATAGAAAAAACATCACAATAGATCCAATCCATAACCTTCAAGAGAAAAACACTGTACAAAAAGTCAATGTTTCTTCTATTGAAGACAAAGATGACACAATCAATTATTGTTAAAGAAATAGGAAGTAAATTACATAATAGTTCACCAAATATCAAGCTGATACAAAGTAAAACCTTTAGTCTAATGTTATATAACTAGGGCTGTCAAAGTAAACTCGATAATAACGCGTTGACACAAATTCACTTTAACGCCACTAATTTCTTTAACGCAATAATGCAACCTGCCATTTTTAGGCTATCGCGGCCAGAGTGAAGATACTGGCATCATCTGAAACTAAAAAAAACCAAAGGAATCCATTGGTACCAAACATGTCATACTAGCTTGTTGCGAAGGAGGCTAAACAACGCTCCAAACTTCCGCTAAATTTTGGCGGGGAAAAACTGGCATGGCCATTTTCAAAGGGGTCCCTTGACCTCTGACCTCAAGATATGTGAATGTAAATGGGTTCTATGGGTACCCACGAGTCTCCTGACAGCTGTTATTTGCTGTTGGGCTTGAGTTTGCCATGTTATGATTTGAGCATAATTTTTATATATATATTATATATTTGCATAAAGCAAGCATATTTGTCCACTCCCATGTTGATAGGAGTATTAAATACTTGACAATTCTCTCTTTAAGATGCATTTTGAACAGATAAAAAACGTGCAATTAATTTGTGATTAATCACGATTACCTATGGACAGCCATGCAATTAATCGTGATTAAATATTATAATCGATTCACAGCCCTATTTATAACATATCAGGCCAATATTTCAATACAATACTGATGAAGACAACTGTAAAAAAAAACAATCTTCACATATATTTTGTTTGTGTCCTTTCAGGGATGTTTTTAATCAATTATTGATGCTGTAACTGTCTCAGATGTTTGTAATTTGGTGTTTGGTTTTTCAAATGGTTGTTGTAGCCTGTGGCTAGAGGAAAAAGATGTTGGAGATTTCATATTGTTATAATTTCTGCCCTGATTCATTTTAGGTCCCACTGTAAAAGCTAATGACTTTCAGTTCACTCAAGCATATACAGTAATTAAATTAAATGATCCTGTTTTACTTTTACGACACTGTATTACATTGATGTGATTTTACCAAAGTCTACATCAGACAGTGCTGATGAAATAGAAACCCAAGGAGACACACCGGAGCCTACAGGGCCGACTTCATCTTCAAACAGGCTTCGTTCCAACGTCAGAGAACCACATGCTTTGTCTGTATTTACGGCCAAACTCCTGTCTCATTTACCATGATACCTTTGTTCCCTCTGCAACATCCCATCCATCTTCTACCCTTCTAAGCTTCAGGCCTGTGAGCTGCTCCTGATAGACAATCAGTTACTGTCTCTTCTCACAGACATGCTGATGACTAAGAGCCTCTTAAATATTTTGATTTGACAAAAAATTTGAGGAAGGATTATGATTCTTAGCCCAAAGGAGACCATCAACACATATGCCACATGTCATTAGAGCAGCGGTTGCATTGGAAACAATTAAATGTTGAGACACAACACGCTCAACTCACGATTAGACCTTGAAGACTGACTGCTGGATCGTTGATGTAGATGATAAAAAAGGAAAGATTTAGTGAGATGGACAGACGGACATCAGACACAGTATGGCTGAGGAAACTAGAAAGCTTGGTGTCATATGAAATGCTCTGTCAGATCCTCTAAGTCAGCCCAGATCACTACACTTTGCTATGTAGTGCGTATGTTTATGGATGACTGCACGTTATGTCTGAGAGGAGAGTCAGGTTAAAGTGTGAGAGATAGACGGAGGGAGTGAGTGCAGGTTTGCATCCATTTTTTATATCACTCTCAGGCATACATGAATGTGCGTTGCACCCCCACCCCTCACACACATACATGAACAAACTCATGCATAAATACACACACAATGCTCTTATTGGTTTATACTTGAGCTAACAAAATATTCTCAATAACTGTTGGCTATGAATACTAGTGCATATTATTGTGTTGGCATAATCCGCATTGATGTAGACTGAAAATGTGATGCAGAAGAATATGTAACCCTGGACTAGATAATTAGTAAAAATCACATAAAAAGTTAAAGGCATGGCGTAAATAGAATATTAATAAATAAAAACAAATGTGTCTTATTTTGTACAGCCAACTGGAGAGTGGATGTCTTTCATAAACGCACGAAACAGATGCCAAGAAAACATTATTCCGAGATGCCAGATGAACATAAAGTGGCTGTGCTAAGATTTCTACGATATATTACATGCCAACACACCCACCACAGGCATCCTGGTAAATGGCTGATCAAATTAGCTCATAGACTGACCAAATACCATGCATGAGCAATCGTTTAGATCTATTCATTAAACTCACTGTACAATAACTTTATGTCCTTGCCTTTGCTTTCCATAATTCTATGAAACAATCTGTTTATTTTCTAGAAGGCAGCGACCTTCATCAAAGCCATGGATGTATTATGATTTAAGAATTAAGGATTTTCTCTCCCTCTCTCTGTCCTATTTGCTTCAGTTTTCATACGTACAGTCGACTCCAGGGGCATTAAAATTAAATGAGCATCACAATGGACTTCAAAGGGAGACCGTGGCACAATCAGCGCTGAATCTAAATCCACAGCATTTCAGCGCTTGAGGAGTGGAGGAGAGTCTTCGCTTATGCCTTGGTATGGTTGGCTGGTTGATTGGTTGGTGGATCAGATGACAGTATAGCCAGCTAATTATAACCCCTCTGTAGCTGTGTAACTTGGCAGCAGCTGGAATACCACCACTGAGTGAGCGAGATCATAGCATGTTTGAAGATGATGGGTAAGGCGGTGGCAGCCAGCCGCCCAGCTATACGCAGCGGCACTCTGGGCTGAAGCTGCACCTCAAAGCAGAGCTGAGCTGCTCTTCAATTTATAGAACGGACCCACTTCTGAAGCCTCAAGAATAACAATGCTGCCCTTCATGAAATGTGTCACATTATATGCAGCATTGTACGCATTGTGCAGTATATGGGAAAACGATGAAAGCAGTGGAACCGATTTACTATATACATCCATGTCACTCAGCTGCGTTCGTCTTGTGCCTTCATGTCAATTCATTAGTCATGCTTTAAAGCTGAATCAGGTCAATTATTGGTAGTGGTGCCTCCAACTTCTGTTTTGTTTTTTCCACCTAAAATAATTGGCCATGTTTGTGGTGGGAAGCCAGTGAGGGACTGTTCCCTTTTTGTTGCACTACAGATGCCTACTGTTTAGCCGGTACACCTTCAAGGTAAGGGGTGGAATCTGGGGAAGAACCTCTCAAGGGAAGGTGTAAAGAAGTAGTTGATGAGGTAGCACATATTTTTCCCTCCTTAAGTCAACAGTGGAGAAAGAATTCCAAATTAGGAGGAAACAGGAACAAATTCCCCAAAACAGTTAATGGTTAAACATTAGTCAAGTTTGGAGATCCTTGGTAGCCAAATGGTTACGCCGCCCGCATGCCACGTAACCGCAACGTCCTCGGTCTGATTCCAGCCATGAGACCTTTTGTAGAATGTCATAACCCTCTCTCTCTCCTCCCAATTTCCAGTCTGCCTCTACACAGTCACCTGTCCAATAAAGGTGAATTTGCTCCAAGTTTACCTTGCATGTCCAGCATCCTGTGAGGAATTACTGGCAAATATAGTGTAACATAGCACGGAGAGGCGACTGTTGGTTCTAAACAACAATGGTGGCTCCTGAAGAGGCTAGCGTAGCTGAAATAGTAATAGTAATCATCACTGGAGAGTATTTCTTCATCGAAAGAAGAGCAAAGAACTGCACTAAAGGCTTTTTCTCGATGGAAAAGAAAGATGTTTTCGCTCTCCTCCTGACTGGGTTCGGCAAGAGTTTGATTGACAGACGGTTCATCCAATCATCTGCGGAGTATATATATTTTTTTAAACAGTTTTCCACGCAGTTTCCATTGTCGTTTTCTCAGATTGTTCTGTATAACAAATCATCTAGATGATTTAGGGTGCAGGTTGCATAATGTCAGTTGCTGTTTCGCACTTCCTGTATGTGTACACCGCTACAAAGCAACACTTAATTTAGGCAAACAAATGGTAAGAACATATTGGTAAGACTAGGGCATTTTTCCAATCTATTCT
>CAKALG010033931.1:0-10002 GCA_916700815.1 Helicolenus hilgendorfi | reverse complement strand
CACTCCAACACATTTGTGGCGTTTTATCTGTAGTTGTATTTTGGGTGTAAATTCGCTGAATCGCTACAATGTTTATTAAACCGATATTTTTCACAATGTTCTCATCTATAGTGAAATGTGGCCGTTTACTGACGTTAACGTGAGACGGTTCTTGCGTGTGGCGTGTTTATAAAGTTTGTTTCAGCACGTGTGACGGGGGAGAGAGGAGGGCGGGGGCAGCCTTGAAACCGACCTACAGGAAGAGGAAGTGAGAGACACACACCTTAGTCCTTAGATCAGACTTAGCAGAAACCTTAGTCCTTAGATCAGACTTAGCAGAAACCTTAGTCCTTAGATCAGACTTAGCAGAAACCTTAGTCCTTAGATCAGAGTTACTCTCTAACTTATGAAAGATCGCCAGAAAGACTCCTCCTCCATGGAAACAAGGATGGTTTATAACATGTTTATAACATGTTTATAAGCTGCAATAGTTTATTTGACATTGATAGAGACATTCATACTAGTATTTATTTGACTTTTATTTAACCAGAAAATGAAGGTATGTCCCATCAACTAAGGGGGAGATTGATAGGGAATGGGGGAAAATGGCTTTAAAAGAAAAAACATCTGAGGGATCCCAAGATGATGTAAAAGATGTGAATAAATAAAAAAAAACATTTCTTCTACACAAATTATTTAATTTTCTCAAAATGTCCAGTTTTTATATGTTGTATCTCTAGATGAACCTGAGAAGGGAGCATTTGTCTCTGGTTGCACTGCTTGCAATTCATACACATTCATATACAGTATGCAACCTGTGACAATGAAGGGTCGTGTATACAGTAGGTAAAGTGTCTCCATGGTGAGCCTGGTCCACTGTGTGTAACCTCTGTATATTCTACTGAACTCCTTGCCATGACGTTCTGCTTGCTTTTACTGCATTCAAATGAAGTAACAATCAGCACACACAGCTGAGTGGAAAAGCCAGCGTATTATACCTGACAGCTGTACTTCCTCTGATCACAGCTAGATGCTGCTGGCAGCTAAAACAAACTCTGACTCCACACAATTAATTCCAGTCATGTCCATTTTGTCTGCCAAAATACAAAATCATTTTTTATCCACAACATGTTATGGTCTTAATTATTTGTATTCTAATGAGTGGCACATTTTGATAAGTATTCAATTAAGGAGATTTTAAAGCAGCAGTAGGTAGAAATGGAGCAAATATTATTTTAAAAAGTTATTTTTATAAAATGGTCACTATATCATGATAGTAGTGCATGAGACAGCTATTCTGAAAAAAAATCATGTTCTCTGTGTCCTCCGGTGCTCCTAATGGCATCTGCAAGATTTCACAGACCGGAGGAAAACAACCAATCAGAGCCGAGCTGGAGCCTTGTCGTCTCTGAGCAGCTGTCAATCACTCACAAACTCTGATCAAACGGTCAAACTAGGCAGCGCTGATCAATATTCTGTTACTGTAACGCTTATTTCTCGCCTAAAATGTGTTCAGAATGATCTTGTAGTGAACTGTTTAGCTGTAGAATGAGAACGTTTGTTCCAGCTAGTGGGCAGGGCTTGGTGTTTCCCCAACTGATCTCAACATGGTGGCCAGGTCACAAACTTTCTTGTAGTCATTACAGTAACAGAATATTAATGCATTTTTGATCAGCGCTGCCTAGTTTGACCGAGTGATTGACAGCTGCCTCCGTTGAATTAACAGCCAATAGGAACGCTCTCTCTCTGAAATGACCTGTGATTGGTCAAAGTCTCCCGTCACAGGCTAGATGTTCTAAAGTCTGTAAACAGAGCCATGAGGAGGAGCAGAAGTCTAGTTTTCTCTCAGAGCACTTGAACTATAATATGCTGATGCTGCAGGTTATTATGTAATTTTTCACCCATTGACGCCAAAAACGTTCTGCCTGCTGCAGATTTAAAGAGAAGTGTGTTTTGGGACTTGATTGACTTGTGTCTCAGCTTTTCGCAGCTGTGGTTGTCATTTACACATCCCAGCTCAGCTCACACTTCCCCGTCTTTGAGCTGGATTTTGCTAATCTAGGCTTTAGCTATTATTATCAACCAGAACAGGAGAAATTGTACAAATGAATGATTTATTACAGTAATAAAAACAGCACTTTGGATAATATCTTAAACACATCTCTCACATGTCCCTTCTAATTATTGCTCTCATCTTAATGTCAAGAGGGGGGGCCCCGGCAACTCACCTGGCATAGTGGGCACCCCAGTACCAAGGTGGAGTCCTTACTGCAACGGCTGGTGTTTGAATCCGACCCAGGGCCCTTTGCTCCATGTCTCCCCCTCTCATGACTAATACTATCACTATCAAATAAAGCCAAAAAAATAATCTTTAAAAAAAAATGGCAGTATGGTTAAAATGTTTTATGTATATATTATTATAGCAAAATGCTGTCTTTTTCATTATGAATATCTATTTTCCCTCCATTTCTATCAGAAACAAATAAAAAAAAAACACTCAAAGAAAGCTGTTAGCGAAAAAGTATTTACTTTTTATCATGGGCATGATTGAATGTACAGCTTGGAACACAGCATCGATACAGTATTGTCCATTAGATTGCACTATAAGAGAGCAGAGGCTCATCGCATTAGCATCGGTGTAGTTGGGAGGTCGCATCAGAGGATGTCGACACGAGCGAAGGACTGGTCCGTGCCCAGATTGTTCTCCACAAACACCTCATACTTGCCAGCATCAGACAATTTTGCATTTTTGATGGTCAAGATTGTGTTCGTGTCTCCAACGTCGAAGAATACCCTGAAAGACAATCGTAGCACCTTTATTATCACTATTTGTTTTCCCTAGAATTATAATTTAGTAGAATCACGATCCTGGTGCCAATAGTTCACACACAATGCCGTTTTTACATGTACACATACCAAGAAAAAGCACTGTAAACACATAGATAGAAATGTGTACTGCATTCCTCCTAACTGAATCTCTTAGAGAGCCTACCTGTCATCTTCTTCAATGTCATCTCCATCTTTGAGCCAGGCAACATCTGGAGGAGGCTCCCCGTGTATTCCAGCCTTCAGCACCACTGTTGTCCCTCTCTTGGCCTTCATGTTGTCTGGGCCTTTAGAAACCTTAGCAGGAACTGGGAAAGCATGATGCAAACACTGCGTCAGCCACATGATTTGTTGAAGATCACAGATGCTAGTATTGGGATAAAGATCAAGTTGTATGGGAGACACTAGTAATCACTAGAGGAACAGAGTAGAATGAAGCATTGGCTTCAGACATGTCTGACGAAGTCAGAGCAGACAGGAGCAACCATTAGCATCTGGTCTTTCTGTTCACAATGACAACTCTGTCGTTAGTTAGTGTTTCCCACTTCATCTAGTAGGCTGTTGTTGTTTTAGAAAGCCTTCACTCCATTGGTCAGGAAAATTAGGTGTTTCATGGTAGATATGGAAGATATTTTAGGAAATACTCTTAAGTCTTCACCCAGCGGCTGGTTAGCTTAGCTTAGCATAAAGACTAAAAATAAAACTGCTAGCCTGGCTCTGTCCAAAGGTAATAAAATCATATTCACAAAATGTTGAAATGTTCCTTTAAGCTGTTTGATTAAATTCTGATTCCTCCAGCCATGCCAAATAAAAGGGATAGTCCGGTGTTTCTCAGTGTGGTTGTCTGAGATACTGATCCATCGTCAGTGTATTACCTACAGTAGATGATGTCGGCACGCCCCCAGTTTAGAGAAACAGACGGGAGTTACCGCACGGAAGCAAAGCGATGTACTGCTGTTGAAGGGGTCGGCAGCAAAACATATTTTAGACACCTCAAAGAAAGACTCACCTAAAAAGAATCAGTATCACTTTAAGTGTACGCTATATTTCGAATATTTTCACTGCTTTACCTTGTCGTCAGATAGCTATACGGTCTATGTTTCTGAGGGGTTAGAGTTACCCTTGCTGGTCAACCGTTACCTCGATTGGTTATTAAGTTTGTGATATTGTGTAAATCTGGTTAGTTCAGAGTCACCAATGTCATACAATAGCACAAACTAACTAACCGATTGAGGCAGCGGTCGACCAACAACTCCCGGGGTCAGCAAAGTAAAATTACTGTTTTTTTTCAATGGAGTCTAACGGCTTCAGTTCCCCATCAGAAAGGGCTGTCTGACGGCAAGGTGAACCTGCAAAAATATTCTAAATATATATAGTGTAAACTGATATTGTTTTTTGTTTATTGTTAGGTGGGCCTTTCCTTTAGGTGGCTAAAATACATTTACTGCTGCCTCCGTCCACAGCAGTACATTGCTTTGGTTCGGTGCTGTAACTCCTGTCTGCTCCTCCAAGCTGGGGGCGTGCCGACCACCATCTACTGTAGGTAATACACTGACTATGGAGAAGTACCTCATACAACCACACTTCAAAACACCCAAACTATCCCTTTAACAAAACTTAGATAGTATAGAAACAAACAATGCCAGCTAACGCTAGCGATCTGCTCTCACCTTCCACTAGAATACAGGCAGATCCATATGTCTGTCCAAATGGATTTTTAATGGAAACAGTGTATTTTCCCAGATCAGCCAGGACCCCATCTCGAACCACGAGCGCCACAAAATCCGGGTCTTCGAAAACATAGCGGTACTTGGGACCATCCTTTAGCTCTTTGCCATCCTTGCACCAGATGATGAAAGGATCTGGGAAAGCGCTAACTCTGCACTCCAGCTTTGCAGCGCTGCCCTCGACAAGAACCACATCTTTGAGCTCCTGCAGGATCTTGGGAGGGCCTTTCTCCCGCAGCTCTTTACGCGACCTATATGAGAAACACAGGAATATATATGAACTCAACCGAAATGGGGTCCGTATGCATCAAACAAAGTATCTACGAAGTACGAACAAGAACAGATAGGTGTGGGGGACCAACCATCATTTTGTTTGAAGCATACGGACGCCTTGCGTGATCACATACCTTTGAACTTTGCTCACATGAATTTCTATGATGCCAATCGACATTGGACGTTTTAGTACCTGTGGCCGCGATACGAGGCTTGGATTCGGATGGCAGCCTCCTGGACCTGAGGATCGTTGATGTTCAGAGTACACCCAGGAGGGGGTGTAGCCTTTGCTTTGGACATCTGCAGTGGTCAGAGCAGGTTAGCACTAGAAGGAACCTGGACATTAGTTCAAAACGTATTTGATATCCAATTGGCCTTTTTCATAATTAGCATTTTGACTTGTCATAGCAGGAAAAGCACAGGTGTTACTAATAACCTTAAATATGGCTCTGTTCTATTCAAGTGTCCCAGTAAACCATGACAGTGTGACAGTGAGCCAGCATGCACAATACCAGGACCCTGAAACTGGAGCAACTAAATGGAATTCATCCGTCATTTATGTTAAAATGTCTTCTGTGAAAAGGACCTACATACCCTGACTAATGGAAAAGAAGAGATAATTCATTAATATGCAATACTGTACCAACCATTTCTTTTACAACTTAATGTCACGTTTCTTACCTCGGAGAACCTCTCGAAGCTGTACTCTACTTCGGATCCACTCCAGAGTCAGCAAACCCCAAACACTTCATGCTTTATATGTAGAGGTCCTCAAGGATCAAAGAGAACAACTCATCACCCAAACGTTCCTTTTCCTTCTTTGGATATTAGGAAACGCTCAGCATGACGAGGCTGATTGAGGACGCGCAACAAATGTTGCAGAAATACTTCCCCGTCCTTATAAAGCTTTCATATCAAATACTCCTGAGAATTTGGAGCAGTTAATAGTTTTGTGTGTGGTTGAAATGTGAGTCGTCTCTGGTGAGAATACACACATAATTGTTGGTCGTCAAGGTCATGTGGAGGGAGCGGCCTCAGCCTGAACTGAGAACGTTCTATGACAGTATTGTAAAATCATGACCCGACTCGACTGTGATCTTTTATTAGAGTGGAAACACTTTTCATGTCATCTCTTTTGTTTTAATGAGCTACTAGCACCGAAGAGTAAAATGAGTCATTGTTAAGTATTGCAAATTCAAGAAAGGTTCAAAGTAAATTCATTACTCTGCTACCACTTTTCACGTCTAGCTTTCATCCACTGTACAAACCATAGACTGCGTATAAAGATGGATGACATTACAGCTCTCCAAAAATGAAGCCAAAACATCTCAATCACCCCCTGGTGGCTGGCTGCAGTATAGCTCATAAAGCCCGCCTCCTCCATGTTAGCGGATAGGACGTGGGCCAAACTGAAAAGTCAAAGTACACATCAGATCATTTTTTTCATTTTAGGTAGTTCTTATCACGCTGATGTACAGTATGTTCAAGTGTTCATTCTTTCTGCCAAGTTTGGTTTTAATTAGTTATTTGATGCTATAAAAAGGGGGTGAGACGTCATGACTGACAGCTGTGATTGACAGCTGCTCTGAGTGAAGTAGTCACAGCTGGAGGCTGCGGAATTGTACGAGAGAAGAGATATCACATGAACTCTCCATAACTCTCACAAGGCACCCATTAGCAGAGTATTAGACGCACCGGGCGTCCCATTAACTACAATGTAAACCCATCCGCGGCAACAGCAAACGCACAGAGAAATTGCACCACGAGTGTGGTGACGTAGCGAAAGAGACACACACCAGGCAAGTGGGAAGAGAGGACTTTCATCCAGGAGACCGCTATTCGTGTCCCATACGTTACGTTTCACTTTCACGTTATGATCAGCTGTTCATTTGTGTCCTGTGTTCACAATGTTCAGTTTCATTAACACTTTACAAACGTAGTAGTTTTAAGCCCAACCATGTCGTTTTTCCTAAACCTAACTAAGTGGTTGTCTTGCCTAAACCTAAAGTGACACCAAAGCGTCAGTGTGTGACGAGTTGGTTTGAGAACGCGTTGATACAGTCTATGGTACAAACACATTACTACATTGTATTCATATATTTCTCATATTTCCTTTATTGTTCATAGCCGTAACAGCTGTCATGCCTTTTCCATGCCAGATTCAGAAAGGTCACAAAATAAAAAGCAGCAGCTATAACAAATACAGTCACTCAATAAATAAACAAATTGCGAAACACACACAAAGCAGTCACATTCATAGAATCAAAAAAAGTCATTCATTTAACAAACTATTTTCTCAGTGGGTCTAATATCCATCACGAGGCACTGCAACACATTCCACAAAATACGGCATAGGATTTAATACAAAATGTGAAGCGTTCAACATCTTTTTTTTCAAAACCCTGTTGTCTGCTTACAAATAGTTGTTGTATGATTAAAGAACATAATATAATGCACAGACGTTCAGAATTGATTGCAAAATTGCATCTTCATGCTGATGTTGCATGTTTTCATTCAGGTTTAAAACAACTCCCTCAGTGATTAACTTCTACTCTGCATAGAGAAATGACTGAGCCAAAAAGACAAAGAGCTGCAGAAAAGGGCAGTATTTATCTAGCAATAGCATATCAGAATATATAGAACTAGTAGAATCATTTCATAGAATTACCAACACTCTGCCAGTCAATACACTGATCAAAACAACTGGTGATTTAGCTGAATGTGTGACGCAGCTTTACGCGATATCGTCGTAAAAAACTCATCAGTGTTTGATTGGGAGTCGACTTTAAAATGAATCCAATCTGTCGCAGAAATTACACTTTGTGTATTAAGTGTGTAAATCTGTACACAGCTGTGACAGCAAAGTGATCAAAAATCTGACATTTGTGCAAATGTTTCACATGCTGGTCTGAAAACAGAATTTGCCCTCAAAAGGCAAAGCAATATGAAAGAAACAATACAAGTTAGCCATTTATTTATGATGAGGATGAATCGAGATGATCAACGCATCACTGATTTATGATCAACGTCATGTTAAAGCAAATGTGCTGGTAGTGACACCCAAAGATAGACTTCAAACAAATATTTAGCATGAGTCATATTCTACTTTCAATCCAACCAAGGGACAATTGTCAGAATGTGTCCAATTGTAGTCTTCAATATTGTCCTTGAAGAGGACTTTATGTGCTTTAAGGGACTAAATCAGGGTGAAAACAATTAGATCAAATGTATGATTTACCCATTCTGCAGTGAAAATCAACCAGTCATGTTTCCTCTCATTTACAATCTATTGATGATGAACAAAGACTTGTAAGACTTGTTTTTAACAATGTTATTTTATGTATTTATACCTCAGTATAGCTTGAGCATGGAATAAGAGGAGGCTTCCCTTAAAATGTATTAAATATTCCCTATGCTGTATGGATTGTCTAAGATTTAAACCGTGGGCTGTAATATGGCATATGCATTGAATTTATGTTTTGATCACTGTGTATAGCGTCTTGTAAGCTTGTATGGGCTGGAAACCAAAAGGCTATATGACGCTTAATTAAGGGAATAAATAATAATTTATAATTTAATTGTAACCATTTCAAATCTTATTTAACTTTATTTATAAAAAAGTCTGGGTCATTTAAAAACTGTAATTTATAAAAACCAAATAACTATTTTTTTTTTTCAAAGTAGTAGCTGTTAAAAGAAGAACTAATACACTCAACTATGTCGTAATAAACATCCTTTCTCAATGAACTGGAGAGGCTATTTTTTATGCTGACTAATGCTAACTGGTTAAGGGCACTTGGAGGCACCCCAGTATCACCAGTGGGTTTCTAAAGCCATTCAGTTAACCCCCTGAATAATCTCACATTTACTAATGATCTGGTATCTCAGGCTGAGTGCTGTATGCACACTCTAAGAACACATTGACTGACTGACTCAGCAAACTTGTAAAGTTCATTTTAGTAAACTCAGAGATGAGTGTAAATCTCTCTGCGTGGCTCATCCCACTGGATCCTTTACACTGGGCTGAGTGGAAGAGCTGAGCTGAACTGGAAGCCAGTGTGCTGGTTGTTAGCTTACTTGTGGTGAAGGAACTAGTGCCTGCAGAGCGCCAACACAGTGGAGCCACTTGTGCTGTGCGTCTCATCACTTGGAGCAAAAATAATCTAATAACAAATTCCAAAACAAAATTCAGATATTGAGAATGAGCGGATCATTACTATCTTTAGTAACATCAGGGAAGAAATTAGTGATGATTATAAGAGTCCTTTTCTAATAGCCCTTGTAGAGAATCCTCCGACGTATCCTCTGAACTCCAAAACTCAGAACAAAAAAGGAACTGCTACACTCTTGACAATCATCGAGATGCTACAGGAGTATCAAAACTCAGGTACTGTAGCACGAATAAAGTTGGATTAAGTTTAAGGAGAGCAATCATGGCTGTCCTTAATCATGGACACATAATTAGACATCATAGAATGAACATGTGGTCAGGAAACACTGACTATGAGACTGTAGACGGATACAGCGGAGGTGTTGCTGTGGAAAAGGCATCAATTGTTTTAGCGCTCCTTGTTTTGAAATTGTGCTCAGAATTCATTATTTTGGAATCTCGTGAATAACTTGTACTTAAATGAAACAATGTTCTTAACATCAAAACTCTATTACACTAATTTTAGGCCTTCCATGGTGGGTTAGGGTTACTACTATGTCTTAATAATGCATTCCCTCTAATCATTGGAGAACTGACAGTAAGAAAGGAAGTCATTTATCCAAAATGTATGCAAAGTTACAAACCTTGAGGTACTAACTTGAAGACAACATCCTTTCTTGTATGAACAAGGTCCACCATATAAAAAATACAGTCAGGCTCTTGTAACTTTGTAAGAGTTCCCTTAAGTGTGAAAGCCTCTTTTAGATTCTCTTTAGGAACCACAAAAGAAGAAGAAGTGACGTCTCTGGAGATCACAGCCACTACTGCTTTCTTGGGTTGTATTTTTTTTTCTTCCAGCCAAGTTCAACAACTCAAACCTGAAGGACCATCCCACCTCACGGCCCAAAGTCTCGTCTCACTCTGAGGATGTCCCCCCCACCCCCCGGTAAAGTCATGACAACTGGTGTTTGGAAGCCTGTTTTCACTGGGTGACAGGTGCGGTGGGAAAAGTTGGCACATTTGGCGTGGCGGGGCTGGTGGGGGTTT
>CAKALG010033929.1:0-11470 GCA_916700815.1 Helicolenus hilgendorfi | reverse complement strand
TGAAGGAGCAGCGACTCTACTCCGAGCTCCCTCCGGGCGTCTGAGCTCCTCACCCTATCTCTAAGGCTAAACCCAGTCACGCTACGGAGGAAGCTCATTTCGTCCGCCTGTATCCGCAATCTCATTCTTTCGGTCACTACCCAAAGCTCATGACCATAGGTGAGGGTTGGAACATAGATGGACTGGTAAATCAGGGAGCTTTGCCTTCTGGTTCAGCTCCTTCTTCACCACAACGGTCCGGTAAAGCGCCCACATAGCTGCAGACGCTGCACCGAACCGCCTGTCCATATAACACTCCATTTTACCCTCACTTTGTAAATAGTCTATTTTCACTATTTAATTCACCATAGAAGTGTTAACAATGTGAGTAAGAGTCATGAGAGTGACACACACAGGTTTCACTTCCTTCAAGGTTATCTCCTCAACTGTAGCTGACAAATATAGAATTCTGTCTTCATCGTATCTAACAACCAAAATATTTTCAGATGGAGGTCCCTGAAGTGAAATCTTATCAAATGGGGTCCGTGAGCTAATGTGTATCAATTTAGGTGTCTCATAGGCCGTTTTTTAACTGAACTATAATGCATTCTTAAAAAAACAGCACTTTACTGCTGAACTTAAAGGGAGAGTATATGTCTGACCGACAGAGTATGTCAACATGGGAGTGGGCAAAAATGCTTGCTTAATATAAATGTACGTATATATTTATTATTGGAAATCAATTAACAACACAAAACAATGACAAATATTGTCCAGAAACCCTCACAGGTACTGCATTTAGCATAAGAAATATGCTCAAATCATAACATGGCAAACTGCAGCCCAACAGGCAACAACAGCTGTCAGTGTGTCAGTGTGCTGACTTGACTAGGACTTGCCCCAAAACTGCATGTGATTATCATAAAGTGGGCATGTCTGTAAAGGGGAGACTCGTGGGTACCCATAGAACACATTTTCATTCACATATCTTGAGGTCAGAGGTCAAGGGAACTCGCCAAAATTTAGCACAAGTTTGGAGCGTTATTGAGTCTCCTTTCCGACAAGCTAGTATGACATGGTTTGTACCAGTGGATTCTTTAGGTTTTTTAGTTTCTAGCTTTAAAACTGAGCTCGCCACAACCTAAAAATCGCAAGTCGCATTTATGTGTTAAAGAAATTAGTGTCGTTAAAACAAATTTGAATTAACGCGTTGTTTTCGCAGCCCTAATTTTTTGTAAAAAAGTTGTCTTACACCCCTACAAATCAAGAAGGCCTCAGGGTGGGAACCAGTGTACTAGATGATAACGAGGCTACAGTAACTGCAGTCTGAGGGCACGGGGGTCAGCAGGTGACTTTTTCCATCAGAAGACCCTTTATTACGACACTAAACACTTTAGTGATACGGTCCACACTGCTGGCATCGTTTTATGAACAACCCCAGTGGGTGTGCAATAACTTTAAGTTAATCATCACTTCATAGTTGCAGCTCTGTGCAGCACTATCTAATGTTTTATTTCCTCTCACAGCATGGCGAGTACATTAAGTCACAGGTGACTGCTCAACTGTACATTACGGTGTTTATTTAGAAGTGTTGCTGGCTCAGGAAGGAGATGATTTACTGTAACACTTCCTACTTAGGAATCTTCCCTCCCCGAGGATCAGGGGCTGTGGCAGCGCCCTATCAGGGGACCCTCAGGCTTTCCTACTCTGCCCACGCTGGAGATAGGGAGGGGAAAAGAAAAGCAACCCTATTTTATCTGCCTGCAGCTCTTTGCTCTGGATTTCTTTGAGCCATAGTTCAAGGCAAGAAGTAGATAATATGGAGCAGCGAACAAAAAAAACCTCCACAATGGATCTATTCTTGGAAGTGCTAATTACCCTGTTAGAAAAGGGTACAAGTAAGGCTACTGGAATATCCTGACCCCTACTGTGTGTCGGCACTTTCATGTCTTTCCCCACACTTGAATATATTGTAATGAGGAAGCAAACCTGAGAGCCAAATAAGTTGTTTTTTTGCTGCATGTGAAATGCAGTCAGAATCAATTTCTTTTTTGCTTTCCAATCTGTTGTGATCTCTGAAAGACTCTAGTCCCCCGTCAACCAGAATCCTTTCTGCCAATAACGCAACACTTTCAGTTTCCTCTTATCTCACAAGACTCAGATATCAGATACTCTCAGGACAACAATCAGAGGGAACAGCATGCAAACATCTTGCCAAGATTAAAAGATAGATTCAAAGAAAAACACTAAACACTCCCCCTTGTGTGTGATAAAATGTTTCCTGTGTTGAAAGCACACACACGCACACACACACATCGCTGTGCCTCTTGGCTGTGGTTTGTGACCGTAGGAGGTCCAGAGTTCATGCAGCTTTAGGCCTTCTGAAATTGCCTGTTGAGTAATACCACAGCTGCCTGGAGGGAGGCATTATAAAATAATCAGATAGCTCCGAGGCTTGTGTCTGAGAGGCAAAATTAGCTCCCAGTTGCGGGAACTCCAGACAACACACACACATCACTTATAGACGGGTTTCTTGTATACAAACTTTACCGGGTGCGTGTGCATTCAGGGGGAAGCAGCCGGTCGCAAGATTGTAGTCAACTTGATAGATTTTGCATTGTTTGTATGTTCTTGTTAACTATAATAGACCCTTGCAGGGTCCGACCACCAGACACCATGTAAGGGATAATGTATAGCGAGCCGGTCATTGTTGTGATAGAAACCCCGACAGGGCGATGACGCTTCTTTCACAACAATGACCCGCTAGCTGTACATTATCCCGCTTATTACACGGCTACTTACTTATGAAATCAATCATTTTACACAGAAACGGTCCGCCAGAGTCCGACATAACATAACATCTCTGTGATGACATTGCACAGAAACCAGTCTAAAAACAATCCTCCAAAAAGGATTGTTTTTACTTATATGTGCTCAATTAACCTGTCGTAGTTGTAAGTTGATTATCAGTCTTCGCAGGCCTCTGAAAGTCAGGTGCTTTGTCGGAAAAGTTCAGCTAAAGCAGCCAGATTAAAAAGACTACCTATAGCCCCCCTCTTCACATCACATGAATTTTGATAAGAGATGATAAAAGGGCAAGTGTTGAAAGGGATCTCAATTATCCTTTCAACAGGACGTACACTGTGCACTGCACTTTTTTTTATTTTAAATGAATAATGCTCTTCGTATACGCCTCAGATCTGTAAATGTGGAATCATCCTCTTTTGATGAAAAGTTTTTCAAACTTGATGACTCATCGGCAGTGGCCTCCTCGCAGGTCAGCTGGCTGCAGTCAGTGGAAAAAACAAAACAACAAAGTCCTGCCGAATACCTGGCGCTCCAGACACATTCCAGCACCACCTGTATTGCAGGACGAGAGAGGTGGATGGAGGCAGGCAGCTTTTATAAATGTTCACGATAAGATTAGGTGCTGGTTTGTGCTCACATTTCCAATGTGTCCTGAGCTCCCATTCTCACAGATGTGTCTCAGTTGAAGGGTTGCGTTTTCTCCAACCTGGGAGCAGATGTGTGCTTTTGATCTGGACAGTTCCCGTGCGTTTTTCTGCATCCCCCCTGGCAGGATGGCGTGTTTGCACAGAGAGGCCTGGACAGGGACAAAGCCTGAAACTCACACAGTTACTCAACAGCCAATTTATCGGTTTCCATAACATGAGAGGCCTGAGAAAGAACGAAGGGAGTTAGGCAGAGCTGAGCAGGAATGTCATCCTCCCTACTCTGGATATTGATGGGCCTATTTAGGAAGCTAAATGCGTGTTGTGACGACAGCGGGTCTTGCTCACAGGTATGTGTCAATATTTGCCGTCTCCATGTTGATTTTTAATGATTATCAATGTTGCTGGTTGCAGAAAGGCAGACGGCTCACAGGAGATGTACAGTAGAGCAGTGATTCCTTAGCAGGGCTGAATGTACTCGAGGTTACTTAAACTTGCCAGGGTGTATGTGGAAAGATTGTGGAGTAACTCCGGGAGCTGAGAAGTGAAGCCAATGCGGAAGTGCCTTAAACTTGCATTCTTTCTAACAGCCAGCAGGGGGCGACTCCTCTGGTTGCAAAAAGAAGTCTGATTGTATAGAAGTTTATGAGAAAATGACACTACTTCTCACTTGATTTATTACCTCATGCATACAGTATATGTATAAAGCTTGATGTTCATTTAGTAAATGATGGTCCAGTTTAGAGTCAAATAGAGCAGGGGATGCTTTAGGGCGTGGCTACCTTGTTATTTGATAGGTCGCTACCACGGCATCGTCCGGTCTGGGAGTTGTCCGTGTTTTTGTCTTAGAACTTCAACCATGTTTTTAGTTCATGGAAGTTAATTATAACATTTCGGTCACCTAAAAATCTCTTATTCAGCATTTTGTTCTACTTAGCTCCACCCTCTCGTGCCACTTCTGGTTGCGAATAACTAAGATGATGATGACCAAAAACCAAGATGACAACGGCCAAAATGTCGAACTCAAGGCTTCAAAACGGCAAACCAATGGGTGACGTCACGATGACTACATCCACGTCTTATATACAGTCTGTGGGAGTACCTATATTGATTTGATCAAAAAATAAATATCCAGATATTGAGTCAGCTGTAACAGTTGAGTGCCATGTCTTGACGGAGAAGACCCACTGGAAGCGAATAAATAGTGCAACATCGCCTCCGCCACTTCTCGCTCATAGTGGTGGTGCATGTCTAAATGTAAATGTCAACGCTCACAAGCTACTGTATTGAGTAACGGTCCAAAAGGTTAGCTCAAAGTGTTTGATAAATGGTTGAAATAGACAGCTAAATTAAGCAGTTCATAGTTGTCTAAAATAACGGATAAACAGTTGAAATACGTGTCTATAAAGTAATGGATAAATGGTTGAAATGTAAAACAGTAGCCAGAGGAAAGATGGAGTGTTTTCTAATTTAGTCTTTATCTTTTAGTTAGATGATTACACACATTACAAACCGGCCAGTGGCCATTATGCCACAGTGAGCAATAAAAAAACACAGCATTTTTCCACAACCTCAATTATATCACTGAGACAATTGCCACCTTCAAAAGGCTGGAGGTAATCACTGTTATTACTTGCTGCACAACAGCTTTGCGTTTCCATGGCTCTCATGGTTAATAGCAGAGCATTTCTGCTAAGCAATCCTGATTATTTCAAGGGCATCAAAAAAAAAAAAAGGATCTGCTGTACTACATTGAATCGTCTCCAATCTGTCTGATTTAGAAACATTTGTTGTTTTGTCAAATATGACAGATATTAATTACTTATGTGTGTGAAAATATATCCACAACATCCAGAGAAGACACATGTAAGACCTCCCAGAATCAGAGGCGTGTCATCTATAAGAGCGAAAAGAAAAGTGAAAATATGAGTGCAAACATGCAGTTTAAAAAGTGTCCATCTGGCTTTATTTCACATGCTCTTGATGTAATAAAAACATTGCTCAACCGAGACACACAGCTGTCCTGGCAGCTGTATTGGCCAAACAAGTAGATATATATTTGTTGACAGTCGTCGAAGTAGGCCGATACTCACCGGTACGCAGTAATAGCACTTCTACATTTCACTCCATGGCGTACCGTGGCTTTTTCTTGCATACCGGCACTTCTCACAAGCTGCCGGTACTCTTCTCTGCCCTCTCTATATATCAGGTTCTCTGGGAGATTCATAATGGTGATTCATAACGGCGTAGCATATTTAGCGAATTGGTGCCTAATAAGCCGTATGAACATAAAAACTAATTGGGGAACATTTGGACGAGCCGACGCACGGCACGGGGGAGGAGGGGCGAGAACGAGGGTGCTGTAATTTATCAACATAATGTTCACATCCATTGGTGAACTGTTCATCATAACTTTTTTTTATTTGTGAACAAATATTATTAAACATTATTTAAACGTTTTCTGAGTCTGCTCTTTTTGGGCAAACATTTCCAGAAGAATTAAATGTTCAGACGAAGGTCTGTGATATGTGTAAATAATAAAACAATAATTTAAAGCTTCAGTAGGCAACACTTTTTTGGCATCATTGGGCAAAAATTCCATAATAACCTTTCAGCATATTGTAATTCAAGTGTTCTGAGAGAAAACTAGACTTCTGCACCTCCTCATGGCTCTGTTTTCAGGCTTTAAAAAATGTAGCCCGTGATGGAAGACTTTGGCCAATCACAGGTCATTTCAGAGAGAGAGAGCGTTCCCATTGAGTGTTCCCATTGGCTGTGCTCCGGCTGGAGGGCGGTGCTTGGTATTTTCTCAAGAGATCTCAACATGGCTGCTCATTTTACAGCTAAACAGTACATTACAAGATGTTTCTAAAAACATTTAAGGTGAGAAATAGGTATTACAGTAACAGAATATTGATTAATATTTGATAAGCGCTGCCTAGTCTGACCGTTTGATCAGAGTTCGCGAGTGATTGGCTCGTGGCTTTCATAGACGGAAGCTGGACGGCAAGGCTCCAGCTCGGCTGTGATTGGTTGTTTCCCTCCAGTCTGTGAAATCTTGCAGATGCCATTAGAAGCACCGGAAGACACCGAGGCACATGATTATTTTTTCAGATTACCTGCCTCATGCACTACTGTCAGGATAGTGACCTTTTTATAAAAATTACTTTTTGCTCCATTTGTACCCACTGCAGCTTTAAACATTCAGACGAAGGCTGTGATATGTGTAAATAATAAAATAATCTTTCAACTAGTAATAATAATGGTCCAAAATAATGTGAAATTGCAAAGTTTTAAGTCAAAAAATCTTCAAATTTTCTTGTTGGAGTACCCCTAAACCCAGTATCTCCTAGTATCTTTTATTCACTACAGAAATTCGAAATGTGTCTCTTTATCCTGCTGCATAATATGTAGGAGCATCCTGACTGGAGCACTGCTCCTAAGACCTGGATGAATAGCTGAAACACTTCAGCTCTGCATGCAAACCTGCCTGTCTGCTGTTGAGTCTAGCCTATAGACATCCTATAATATATTATAGAGTAATACTACAAGTAACACAGGAAAGCACTTTAATTATTAACACTATATACTTTTATTATTGGAGTATGATAGGCCTACTATAGAAGATGCATAGCCCAGGTATAATAATATAGCATTAAAATCACAACTGATTATGACTGATACAGTATAACATGCTTAAAGAAATGATGAATACATATGAATAAGATACCGGCCGATACCCACGCCAACATGTGAATAAGGGGGACTACCAGCTTATTTTTTTCCACTTCAAGCACTGTTTGTTAATCTTTTCGTATTTTGCGACCAACCTATCTTAGAATTATTGAAAGGATGCGGTGTCGGATTGCAACACTCATCACTTTTTTTTTTTTTTACTTTGAGATCTATGAGGCAAAGGAGGCTTCACTTTCACTTTCAAGACGAGATCAGAAGAGAAGATTAGAGAACCTTATCGCTCTGCCAAGACTCCACCAGCAGTTTTTCTCTGTTTATGAATTTTTCCGTTCACATTTTGCACTTGTCAGTAATCACATCCCAGAAACTACTTTGAAGACGCAGCCCTGGCTCTGCTCCCAATGAGTTATTACTCCGCTCATACCGAACGGCCCTCTTTTTAAAATGATTTGAAAGAAGAGTTGACCTGAGTATACCGGTCTGCTCTATCTTGTATTCAAGCAGCATTACATCGTGTTGCACTGAGCTGCTGCATGCTTTGCTCCAGGACACTTCAGTGCCAGTTGTTACAGGAGCAAAGAGTGTTTCAATTCAGTATCTCTTCTCATCTTTTTGAGAATCGACTAGCAGCTCCTCAGTGGCAGGCCTCTAACTTCATCATCAGACATGCTACATCACGTTATGGTGTAATAGCTATAAGAGGCATATCGCATATTAGTGGATTATGCAGCAATGATTACAGTCTGCTGCTCCCTCCGCTATAATCTCTCATCACTGCCTTTGCTTCTCCAGGCTGCCAGCTGCGGTTCACGCGGCTAATTCCTGCCTAATTGAGTCGGGTGCCATTCACATCTGAAGTCACATTATACTGTGTGTGAGCTAAAGTAGTCTTCAACCTACTTTTAAGAAGAATGTTATTCACACCGCTTTATTTGATGTCAAATTTCTCCTGAAATGTTCAAGAAAAGGGGGGGAAGGCAATACCTTTTTGACAGTAAAACTGTAATTAACAACCATTTTTCTAAAAGTCTTAGACAAAGGCATATTTAGCAAATCCAAAATCTGAAATGACTGAATGCATCAGTTAAAGCGTCGGCCAGGTAGAGACGAGAGAAGAGAGTTAGTGCAAATTTGCAATTCTGGGATTCCTGTGTTCAGCGTTCTGTGGAGAAGCCCGAGGTAGAGCTGCCCAACGAACACACCTGAGCTGTCAAAACCAGTAAACAAGTTGTGCTTGAGATTCACATTGTTTGTTAGAGACTTCTTTAGAAAGGATATCGTAGCTTGTTTTATTTGGCTTCTCCAGGTAGCCACTACAGCTTTAATTCTAACAAGCTGTCACATTATAAAAGCCAATTAAAGCACCACTGGTTTTATTTTTCAGTGAAGAAAAAATATATTCATGGATTTCAGAAGGTTTCTCTCTGAAGTGGCAACATAATCATAACTTAAATGGATAGTTCGGATTTTTTTAAGTGGGGTTGTAGGAGGTACTTATCCATAGTCAGTGTATTACCTACGGGAGATGGTTTGGAGAAGCAGACGGAAGTTACAGCACGGAAGCAAAGCAATGTACGGCTGTGGACGGGGCCGGCACTAACACATATTTTAGTCACCCAACAGAGAGGCCCACCTAAAAAAAATCAATATCAGTTTAGGGGAAGCTATATTTAGAATGTTTTCACTGCTTTACCTTGCCGTCAGACAGCCCTTTGCGACGGGGAACAGAAGTCGTTATATCGCTTTCGTCAAAGCCACCAGACTCCATTGACAAAAACAGTCATTTTTCCTTGCAGAACACAGACGTTGCTGGTCTACCGCTGCCTCGATCTGTTTCTTTGTCTGTGTTATAGTGTGATTTGGGTGTTTTAAAGGGTTAGATCATATTCACCAAAGTCACACAGTAACCCAAACAAACAGACCGATCGAGGCAGCGGTAGACCAGCAATGTTCTGCAAGGTAAAATTACTGTTTTTGACAATGGAGTCTGGTGTCTTTGAATAGAGCATAGAAGGATTTAACAAGGTAAAGCAGTAAAAATATTCAAAATATAGCGTACATTTAAACTGATATTGATTTTTTTAAGTGGGCCTTTCTTTTAAGAGGCTAAAACACGTTTTGCTGCTGGTCGCGTCCACAGCGGTACATTGGACACATGGCTGTTAATGGATCGACTGGTTGTTGCAGGTGTCAAAGGATAAGTTAACAGATTGACTACCTGTTCGCCTTTGGTGTGGAGCTGGAAGCACTCGTCCAAAGTGCAGCTGTACCATTTTCCTTGCTTATGAAATGCACCTATTGTAATTATGTAGCTGTAGAAAAATGACCCTTTTATCCACGTGTGCTTTTCTCCTCTCCAGACTATAGTGTCCAAGTATGGATCACAGTTTCGCGGTAACTCCCAACATGACGCCCTGGAGTTCCTCCTGTGGCTGCTGGACCGCGTCCACGAAGACGTCAATCTGGCGTCCCACAATAACAACAACAAGACCAAAGCTCCCGGAAAGGTAAGAATCAAGCCGGCTGTTGTAGTAACAGCTAACATGAATATTCTCACTGAACAGGAAACGTGTCGCCCTTATAGCAACATTTCACAATAAAAGTCCACACTGCATGCTTAATTGATGCATCGCTAATGCATGACTCATTATGATTAAATACATGAATAAATGCATTTTATATCATGAACTCCTGTGGCTTGATATATATATAGCATATATATATATATATGCTAGCAAGTCTAACCTCACTGATAAGGATGTCCAGAAGTCTTTTGATAATTCCACAGACAGCATCACAGTTAACTCTCCAAAGGTTACCTCCGGGTCTCAAAATTTGTTCTGCTGAGTAGAAATTTCAAGCCACCGTAGCCAGCGTGGCAATCTGAGGTGTGCAACCTTGCTCCGTGTCCAATGCATCGCCCGCGGACAAGGAGAGCACAAGTGTGGCGATTTGGTGTGTGATTTTCTCTCAGCACGCCTCCTCCTCGAGGTAGGCCTGCAGGCGCGCAGCATCCTGATACTCCTTCAATGGAACTTTGAACTGCTCTGCAGTGAGCCATTAAAGCAGCATTTTCATGTATTATTAAATACAAGTTTTTACTTTTGAAATAGACATCTCTCTTTTTTTGTAGTTTTAGCGGGGTGATAACCAGTGGCATAATTTATGAGAAGCGCTACACTTGCTGTTGGTGAGTCATTGCAAATAAATTTAGTCAAACTCTGTGCCCTTTGTTTCCCGAGGCGCTAACTGCAGTGATTTATTCTGTTGTTTCATCATTATGGGATCGGGAGATATCGAGATCAGGAAGTCTCACACTCCCACGGCTATATATTGTATAATTTAAGATGTAACACCTCTTTTTCTATGAAATGTTATGACCGACATGCAACCTTTTCACTGACTCCTTGTATCAATTAAAAGGAAGGAAAGGTTATATTTTCTGAGAGGAACAGGAATGCACAGTCAGCACAGCATATCATTACAAAGTCAAGGTCATATTGAAAGTTTTGGCTGGTCTGTGGGAGTAAGCCCAGCTCCTTTTCTCTGGCTTAGGTGTAGCATTTGCTCCTCTTTTTAACTGCAGCTGATACTCAACCCTTCCATTAGCGTGTGAGTAAATGAGACAAATGAAGTGATGGTGAGAGAAATATCTGTGTATGAGTGCCTAACAGTTCGCCTTCATCCCCTGTGAGTGTCCAGCTCCCTGTATCAAGTTTCTTGTGTTTCTGTTGCTCATACAGAATACTCTGATATCATCACATGAACTGAACTGGATACATTTGCGACTAAGCCGAGTTGCCCTTTAATTCAGGATGAGAGTGAACAATGGGGTGAGTTTTGGACTTACGGGGGTCTGGACTGTGTATTAAAGGATAACGTCAGTATTTTTCAACTTGGACCCTATTTTCCCATGTTTTTGTGTCCAAGTGACTAACGGGGACACTTTTTGAAATTGGTCCAGTATTGAGGTAGAGTGCTGCAGCCGCTATACGAGCTGCAATGTAATCATTTGGGGCAACCTGGTACCGTTAGTTTACGTCCACTAAAAGTGTTTGTTTTTGCCACTGACAGGCTCTGATTGTTATTATAAATGTCTGACAGTATTATGGAAAGGAGCCTACAAAAAAATTAAACGGATGATCAAACCACAGAGCTGTATAGGATGAAATTGACCAGTAGTTTTGTGTGAACTAAACAGGGACTGTGAGTCCTGTATCCATGGCGGCTTCATTGTCTACTATGCAAACAGTAGCGTCTTGGTGGCAGCATTCGTTGCGTAGTCAAAATGCCACTTTTGGCCCGCCGCCTAGAGTTGACAACTCCTGTCTAAAATCTGCTGA
>CAKALG010033928.1:0-13831 GCA_916700815.1 Helicolenus hilgendorfi | reverse complement strand
TAAATGTACCAAAGAAGCATGTACAGCAACACCCTTGGAAAGAATAAACAAATAAAAACATCAGGTTTGCTCTCTCAGAGGACAGTGCACAGGCACTAGTAATGAGGCATTCTGGGAGCTGTGGGTCTAACGGCCCTGGGGATGATGAGTTGTGTAAAACTAGCCCAAGGAGTCGGGTTGTTTTTGAGCTGCTTTTTAGAGGTTATACAAAGAGAACAACATGACTACAATATGAATCACCAAATTGATGATCATATGTAAAGCATAATGTGTGTAGTATTGTGTTACAGATAAGATAAGATAAGATAAGGTAAGATAAGATATTCCTTTATTAGTCCCACAGAGGGGAAATTTGCAGAGTACAGCAGCAAAGGGGATAGTGCAAAAAACAAGAAGCATCAGCTAACACAGTAAAAAAAAAAAAAAAAAAAAAGAGCTAAACAATGAAATGAAATTCCACCTGGAAATATTGCACAGTACCTGAGTAGTAATGATATTGCAGTCAGTATACAGTATAGTGCAGTTATTGTCAGTTTTTGGTGTGTAAAAGTAATGTCTTTGTAATATAGTAGAGTAGCACACTGGTATACTGGTCAAATGGTCTGTGCACAACTCACACTACAAACATTTCTCGCAGAACCGTGACATATGCAACCAAACCAATCCATCCTGTTCTGTTTCGCAGCCTCAGCACTGTAACAACAGCACTTTGTTTTGCTGATCAGGTATGTAGCATGGCAAGAAAGAGAAAAAGTGTGCATTTTTGCAGTATTTTAAGAAATTACATCACTATTGTGCAGAGTGCATCGACTCCTCTCTCTTTTGTCTCCACCCTCCCTCACAGAAAGGAAAACGATGCTCAGAATGCGAAGCTCATAACAGTAACCAAGTCGATGAAGATTGGAGCGAAAGTACAATAACAGTGTCAGTTTTTAACATAATGGACTTCATTGTTGGTCAGTATTCAGAGAATGAAAGATGCCACTTTTCTGTTCTTGCACAGTAGGAAGCCCACGAACTGATTTAGGCCACCTTGTCCTCCGCAGATGAACAAAGGACAAAGCAGTCCAGTCAAAGTGGAAAGGAGCAGCTTTCACAGAATGACAACAGGGTTGGACTGCAGAATGACATCACTGTTTCTCAACTCAACACGAAGGAGGGGAGAACAGAGCAACACAGAACACACAGTGGCCTACATACTGTGGAAAGGCCGGTTGGATTGGAGAGGAGCAAGAATCTCAGCATTCGCCTTGAGCGCACTGCTGTCAAAGCTGACAGATTGATGTATGTTTAAGTACAGACCATGTACAACTCAACCATATGCAAATTAGTCGATCTTGATTTTTAATAATCAATTAATCCTGATAAAAGTGAGAGTTTTATGTTTTGAAAGAAGAATTAACTCATTCAACTTCTTACAAGTGAAAACTTTTATTCATAAGGACTAGCTCAATACAATACACTACCGATACACGCCTTGCTTGATCTGGTATGACCAGCAGCTTATGGAGGCTAATGTTAGCAAACTTTGGCTAGCTTGTTGTATAAAAGACATCATTGAGTCTGTTTGCTTGTGTTACCATTATAATATGTTTTAGCATTTTAGCAAGTTACCTAAACTCCCTTTAAAAAAAAAAAAACTTTATTACAAACAGGTACATACATGAAATTTGAGTTTCAAGTCTTCTTCAATACAGCATGAGGTTCATTTAGTAAATTATGGTCCCATTCAGAGTCAAATAGACCATATAGCAGGGGATGCTTTAGGGCGTGGCTACCTTGTTATTGACACGTCGCTACCATGATGTTGTCCGGTCTGAGTTGTCCACGTTTTCGTCTTAGAACTTTAACCCTTTCACAGTGGGATTTCAGTTCATGAAAGTTAATCATAACCTTTTTGGTCACCTAAAAATGTCTTATTCAGCATTCGGTTGTACTTAGCTCCACCCTTTCATGTCACGTCTGATTGCAAAAAACAAAAGGGCTGAACTCGAGGCTTCAAAACGGCAATAGTCCACAAACCAAAGGGTGACCTCAAGGTGACTACGTCCACTTCTTATATACAGTCTATGATTATAATTGATTCACCTTAAGCTCCAGCAATCATAACTTCCACCACCTTCTTGAACTGTATCCAAAAAGACCTTAATTACACTACAGGCCCTCTAATACCAGTTCATAAGAAGTGTTGTCTAAACTGACCAAGACGGTTATTCTTGTTATTATTTTCGAAGATCGTGTACCCTCATTATGTCGTTATCTATGTAATACTGCATGTCAGCCAATATAGGAGATAAGATGATATCAGTATCACAACTACTCCAATGATCCAGCCCGAGCATAAAGGGATGGAGGAATTTTATCGTGTTGTTCTCTGCGTTTTCTCAGCATTGTGTACAAGTAAGCCAGAGGTTAAGATGTTCACGGGCTACTGCTTTATGTTTAGAAGATGGATTACACTGTCAGAAAACATAATGAAGGGTGAAGAAACCCAAGGGCATGGTCAAAGCTGGCAAGTTGGATGAGGGCGGTGGGGGGAGGTGCTGCTGTTGTCTTTGCAAAGGCTGTGAAGTGCCAGCTGCAGCTCAGCTATGTCTGCAGTCACGGGAGTCTATTTGAGACATCAGTGTGATTTCACATCATCCCTTCAGGCTCCACGGTGCCTCTACAGCTCCACTCCTGACCATAGTTATTCAGATTCAACCGAGAAATTATATTTTCAACTGAATTTTCTCCTACTTGAAACAAGCTGCACTTTCAAAATAAAAGCCAACTTATTTTTAATGATCCATTATCACTGCTTTGACAAATTGACAAATGGCATGAAATCACGGTCATAAGATATTTTTTTTAACTTATTAGGACGTTTTTGAAGAATGGCTCCAAGCTCTTCAACTAACTTTGTAGCTGGGATTTACAGAGTATATTTAGAGAGTCAGAGGCGAAGAAAAAACAAAGATGGGTTACATTTTTTTTTTTTTACTCCCATCTTCCTTCAGTTCACTTAGCAAATAGTGGCTACAATACAACCCAGAAACTAATAAAGAAGCAAAAACTTGAAATGAAACCACAAGTTGATCTGTTGATTTTGAGTTGAGAAATAAGATGGTAGATGCCCGTAAAACATTGTACCAATTACAAAACTAATAATTGAGAAAAAAAAAAATCAAAAATAGAATTACCACCTTGCGGTTGTATGCCTCCACCAGCTAATCAAGTTTCAGCTTTCATCCATGTCTGTCCAAAATGTCATCACTACCTCAATTTATCCTATTAGAGATTTCTGTGAAATTGTCATAATTAGCAGTGACACAGTGACCTTTGACCACATAAATCTAATCAGTTCATCCTTGAGTTCAAGTAGACGTTTGTGCCAAATTTGAAGAAAGTACCTAAAGGCAATCGCGAGATATTGCGTTTACAGGAATGGTGCGGATGGACGGATGGTCAAACCGAAAAACATAAAGCCTCCGGCCACAGCTGTCGCAGAAGCATAAAAACAAAGCTTGATGCAGAAAAAAAACGCATTGCAACCACCACTTCTGAACCTGACTTCTGTCTACACAGGACAATACAGTATATTAAAAAGGGGTATGGCGAGAGGCTCGACTGCTGATTGTCAAAGTGGGCCGAGGCAGCACAAATGCAAAAAAACTACAGCATCAGAGCTCTTTTGGGGAGGATCAGCATGGAGCAGTGACAGAATCAGCAGAGATTTCTCGCTTGCTGCAAGGTTGGAAACCAGCTGCTTCTCTCCAGCTGAGATTTCCTCCAAATAACAGTAAGCAGCAGTGGCTTCATTTTAGAAAAATAAAGGTGTCCCAGATCCACTGCATACGTTTTACGTGTTCAAAGTGTTTACATGAATCGATTTGTGCACCGAAAGCTTGATATACTGTAATAAACACACATAAATTATACATTGTTTGTACTGTTGTGGTCACACATACAAAAAAATTTAATGAGTAAAATATTAGTTAACAATAAAACCACCAACTAAACAGGCCATGATGAATATGTAATCAGGATATTGTGCAAGTAAAATTAAAGTATCAGAAAAGCTGCTCAGTTACAGCTAGGTAGGTATGGCATCTCTTTGTCCCGGGTTTAATTGCTATCAGGGTGAGACACTGGGCGTTGGCCCAGTTTACACTGCAGCCCAATCATGCTGAAAATCTGACATATCCTAAAAAGATTTCATGTCTAAAGAACATAAAGTTACAAAGCCAACAAACCAAAACTCTAGTGTTGCCTAGACCAACAAAATAATCTTCAACAAATAATGTTAACACGAGGGTTCCACTTAACATGCCATTCTAACACCTGCCACGGAGAAAAGGCATCAGATCTCATACACCATAGTACAGTGAACTAGCAGGCATACTGTAGACATCATCTTAACTTAACAGTTCATCACATATGTGATATATTCTGCAGTACAGTTGGTAATATAATAAGGATGTTGGTCGTGCAGCCCCTCCCCTCCCCCACTCAGTGCTGTATAAAGCTGCAGGACAACCTGCTGTGAAACTTAGATCTGTATTAGCTGGTCCAGGAGATTTTCCCCCGTTACGTAATTCTGAGTTTGCAGTCTGAGGATGAGTCTGCTCGCCTGTGAGCTGGTGTCCAACTGTCTTACCAGAGTGTGTGTGTTTACAGTATCACACATGCATATGCACAATAAAAAGTGTGTGTGCACAAACAGATAAAGTAACTCAGTTCAGTTCAGGGGGGTGTAACTCTATTCCCTGGCACTGCTGTCTGTATCTAAGACAGTGGAAAGGCAATCGCAGTTACTGTGCCAACGTGTAGGATGATCAGCAAACCACTAAATAAGACCAAGAGGTGCTGTAAGTAAGACCTAGCTATTACAGAATAATCTGTCATCCGAGAAGCACCCATTTCTAATCCAGTTAGTAACACACACACCACTCCCAGTTACTGCATGCAATTTCTAATGGAACTTTTAAATAACCAAGCTTGCAAGATCCTTCATGCATTGGTTTGGTTCACTCTGCATCTGGTGGCCCACATGAAGCGACAATTTATCTATTGAGGAAACAGAAGAGTTCTTTAGTTGAGTGGTAATTATTTCAGCCTGTTAAGTGCTTAAGAACATCTTGAGTCATGCTTATTTTAAGCAGCAAGACAAATGGCTTGTAGGAAGCATATAGCACTCAACAGTATGAGCACGATGCACGCATTTTTTTACCAAATCCATGCACCTTGATTGCATATCTGTACTGTCCACTTATTGTATTAAGATTTTTCAATAACGCTTAGGCTTTTGTTCACAGTGATAGAAGCCGCGGGATCAAGCTGTCAATCTCAGACAAATGTACACAGCAGGGTTTACGACCACCGGTGGTGCCATGGACCATGTTTTGATGAGCGGGTGCCGAATTCGTTTCTAACTTGTGCTCTACTAGCACCTAATAATGGCACACACGTACACAGTCGAGCACGAGGGTGACCAATACACATTCCTGGAACTGCAGAGAGAAAGTAATGCAATTATGTACTGCGTGCAAGGCATGCTATTCCACTAACTGAAAATTGATGGTGATAACGTGCCAAGAAAAGATGTGATGTACTGCTAAGGCGGGGAAGAAGATGGCCGATATCCAATGTAAACAATGCAGGCTTCAAAATATGTTTTAAAATCATGTAAAAATTAGGGCTGTCAAAAGTTACCACAACTTTTTAGGTTGTACCGGGCTCAGTTTTGAAGCTAGAGGGAAGATACTGGTATCATATGAAACACAAAACCTAAGGAATCCATTGGTACCAACCATGTCATACTAGCTTGTCGTGAAGAAGGCTCAATAATGCTCCAAATATTTTGTACAGGGCTGTCAAAGTTAAGGGGTCCATTGACCTCTGACCTCAAGATATGTGAATGAAAATGGGTTCTGTGGGTACCCATGAGTCTCCCCTTTACAGACATGCCCACTTTATGATAATGTCATGCGGTTTTGGGGCAAGTCATAGTCAAGTCAGCACACTGACACATTGACAGCTGTTGTTGCCATGTTATGATTTGAGCATATTTTTTTATGCTAAATGCAGTACCTGTGAGGGTTTCCGGACAATATTTGTCATTATTTTGAGTTGTTAATTGATTTCCAATAATAAATATATACAACATTTGCATAAAGCAAGCATATTTGTCCACTCCCATGTTGATAAGATTATTAAATACTTGACAAATCTCCCTTTAAGATACATTTTGAACAGATAAAAATGTGTGATTAATTTGCATTAATCCTGATTAAATACTTCAATTGATTGACAGCCCCAGTAAAAATGTAAATGCACAGTAACTCAACGCCTACAAAATAAAATGGACTATAAAATGAACTGCTCTTTCCCTTCTTTGTTCGCAGCTTTTCCTTGACAGCCTGATGAAATCTGAAAGTGAAACCAGACGCAGCGACACTCCAGGCAGACCTTAATTCATGAGGAGCCAGCCCACATCTTCATCTCACCCGTCGTGAGAAGGAGAGCAGCCTAGCAAACATCAAGCCCGGGGTGGACTCTGGGTTAACGCAGTCAGAAACGATCAGCATCATGATGCGCTGCTCTTGTTAAAATGGCAGCAGCAAGAAGCAAGGTCTTGTAAATGTAACTGTAAGTCCATCAGGAGGCACCTCTAGGATTACACTGGGAAATAATAATTAATTTTCTTCAATTAGCAAAATAATAAATGCTGTTTGCTCTCATTTGGTTTTGGATTGTCGCATTTGATTTAACACAGAATAAAAAAATCTCTTTGGTAATTTGTATGGTAAGCTGTGCATTACATTCAGGGCACAAGAAATAATATAAAACACAAACAGAAGGCAGCTTACTATGGCTATAAAATATAACCTAATTCCTGCTACCCCAGTTTGAAATGGCTTCTAATTAATTATAACCACATCTCCCACATCTTCTGCACTGTGGCTTTGAATTATGTGTCTTTGTTAGTTGCCTGTCTGTAATGCTAACATCTAGAAATGTATTATTCCATTATTTCTGTCAAGTGTAAACGACTGTGGGGAAATCACCAAAAAAAAAAACTCAAATTACAAATACTATTCAACCAAACCTTTAACAAGATAGGAAAGGAAACAAGCTGTGTAATGACCACTGAAATGATACCCTGATGCCAAATTTAAGACGGGGGTATCTATTGGTCTCATCCATCCAATAGCCGGGCTCAGGAACTCTGGGACAATAGGCTGGACTGCTTTTGGACTGAATAAGAAACATGAGATTCGGAAGGAAGAGACTTATCTCCTCAACTCATCAACTACCAAAGGAACCTGACCTTCAAGACTAGTCAATGAGCTACGATACATCCTGAACCTCATCGCTATATATCCCTCATAGGGTGGCTGAATCATATAAACAGTAAGCAGACAGAATACACAAATATCTCTTTGCTCATTCACTGCAGCATTCTCAGACTCTGCATCCCTCATTATCAGTCCAGGGCTAAACCACCAGAGATCCATCAAAAGTGCGGAGACCCATAGCGATGCTATCTACCCGGGAGGCTTTTTTTCAAAACCGGAGAACGCAGATCCCAAGCAACCTGCATGGTAATGAAGAACGATGACGTCTGTGGGAGAACAGAATGAGTCAGCAGGTTAGAGATGTGTGTATAACAAGAGGGGAACAGCTCTCTTTTGGATGGTAAGGCCACACTGGAATACTATCTTAATACATAGCAGGGCGTTGTTGATCTGCAGCAGATTTTAACCACACAGAATTACATCAATTGCATTACTATAAAGGGGAAAAACACAAATCCCAAAACGCATCTACACAACGCTCACTTTGACTGACATACATAATCCTCAATTGTATATCACACAACAATCTCATATTAGATCAGTTCCATTTTTCACCACGTCCAACAGTGAGCAATCAGTCTGTTAAATGATATGCTTTGAACTCTACGCACCTCTGCTGTGAAGCAGCTGAGGCTTTTGATATCGGTATAGATAAGAAGATAGGAGCTTCATAAAGCAACCTGCCAGATGTTTTAACCGTAATGGCCACAGTCCAAATATTATCTGGCTTATCTTGGCTGGGAGCACAGCCATCTCTACAAACCACTATAATTTGAATAATGACATATACAGCAATGTTTACATGTTAGATGTTTAATTCAACGCCCTTTCTTTTATGGTGAAAGCACATATTTAAAACTATAGTGCACCGACATGAACCACTTTGGAAATTCGTATCATACTAATAAAGCACAATGCCTTGAACAGTTACGCTAATGCATGCAGTACAGTGGACTTGGGCAGAAAAATACGTATGAGCTAAATGCAATCACTGGATTTTTTTTTTTTTTTTTTAGTAAAAGTGAACAGCTAAGTAAATATCACCCAGCTGACATGGCAGGTTCACTCCGAAATGTACCTGACTTCACTTTCTCAGGTCCCAGGTGTTACATTATGTGATGCTGCTGACACTCCTGAAATAACATGAAAGCAGTGACGACAGCAACATCTGATGTAGAAAAAAGGATTTATTTTTCCCACTTTTCTAACCTTGTATGCAGAAACGACTGTGTGATTTGGTCTGCGCTATCAATATTTCCAGAATGTTTATTACATTGGCTGTCTCTCATCTCTATCATGTCATTGGTGCTGTGAAAATGTTTAAAAAACTATGAACTATGCATGTCTTTTAACGGTATAGCCAATAAATTGTCCTGCCCCAGTACACTACCTCGTGTGTTTATGGTACTTTTATCATTTTCTTACAGGAGGGAAAGAGGATGGCACTCAAGTTGTCGCTAGACAACAGCATCTAGGTCCATGTCCACTCCTTCCTCTTCTTTTTCCTAGTCTTCTGACAACTGGTTGCTTAATCATCCTGGCTTCACAATGCTGAGCTGTCTGCAGCCAATCTCAAGGGGACACATCAGATCGGTGTACCAGTCTCCATTCATCTCTGCACAACAACTGCATCTATACTGTATGTACACAGTGCAGTATATAAACAGTGTACGGTGATGTCTCACTGTGTGTGTTTTGAAACACATGCATTACTTTAGCTAAGGACTTAGTCTGGAAAGAAAAATCCTTTCAGGTTTTTATGTAGAAACGTAACATTTTATCAACACAGATCATCCACCTCTGGTTGATCAGCTCTGTCTCCGTTTTAACAGATGGGATTTTAGGTTACAGATAAATCCTACCACCACCAGCAGCATATCTGGTTAAGAACTTATTTAAATCAGATTTCAGAGCTTGTATTCAATTGTTCACTTACTAGGGCTGTCCTTGACCAAAGAAATTCTTAGTTGACTAACCCTCATCCGATTTTGTTGACTAATCGATTAGTTGGGCTAAGAGGGGGCAGTCCTATTACTTACAATACTGAATGCTGAGCCACTGGTTAAGACTTATAAGGGTGTTGCAATCCTGGCCTCACCCCGATCAGTGATGTCACAGCAGGCGTCTTTTCAGCAGCAGTGAAAAGGTAACACACCTGATTGTAGTGCAAAAGTAGTTAATTGAACTTCGTCATACATCAGTGCACATGTACCGTGTTTACAATGTGATGGGCCGGAGCTAGCACGCAGTAGTCTATCAATTGGAGCTGTCAATAAAATAGTATGTTATCATTTATCACAGAAGTCTGTTTATGGCAACTTATATCTGCCAAAAAAATAGCTGGATTTTGCTTATGCTTTTCTTATTCACAAAAACTGATTCAATTGTCATTTGCACTTGGCTTAGCTGATGTTAAGTCCAGACCATAGTAGTAGAGGTTTGCTGAAGGTGCATTACTCCAGGTTTAATAAATAAATAAATAAATAAATAAAAGACTGGTGTGCAAGTCTGTGATTTAAGTCACTGCATGCATGGTTAAAAAGCATTGCAGTTGGTTTTCAAAGTGTCCTGCTGAAGTAACCATCAAACAACAGCTTCCTTTTTTCAGTTTCGCACGACGCTTGCCTTCAAACTAGTTTATTCTTGTTTTTTTTCTTACTCAGTCTCGCCCCTTAAGTCATATAAACATTCCACTCTTAGTCAGATGCCCGCTGAACATTTTTGAATGTAATAAACAACCTATCAAATCCCATTTCCTGTGGTGGTTGCCCCCATCAGCCATGTGTACTGGCCCAGTCTGACATCCTCCACTACAGGAGCAGCGCAGAGAAGTCAGCACAGATCAGCTGCAAACCTGATTGGCTAATGCTCTGTCAGCCGACATCAGAAGATTAACGCCATTGGTCGGTTGTCAGTACCAGGGTATGGACAGCTCCTACACGCTGCTCCCATGCTCTCTCTCTCACACACACCAACACAGATTTCATTGAATGAATAAGAACGAAACTGTTCTAAAACTGGCTCTACTCAATCCAGATTTATGTTAAAAATAATGTGCTAAATGTAGCTCTTTCTACAGGCAGTTCAAACCGATCATAGAAGAAGCCAGATGAATCCCTCCTGCTCACCGTGTGTGCTGCTTTCTACAAACCCAGTGCCACTGAATGCTTAATGAAGCCAATGCTAACTTTAACGCATGACTCATTTTGTTTTGCTTACAACCATTTCTTTGTTAAACCTGGCACCGACCTGGACAATAATGACCCTTCAGTGAGTTGATGCAAAGGATGGTTGGATGGACCAGCACATGACCTACATATGAAATTCATCGATGCACACAACCACAGAGCGATGTTTACTTAGCCTAACCCCATTAGCCACAGCGAAATATCAGTCTAGGATAATGTTGTAGTTTGTGTAAAGCTTGGCAGACGCTGCCCTGAGCAAACATTACACATAGTTTTCACCTTAAAATCACACTCCTCAGTCATTACAAGAAGATTTCATAAAATACACTGCAAGTTACTGTGTTGGAGCTAGTTTAGTAATTAATCAGAAGGTCATCAGTGTTCTCTATTCATTATTTTACCAAAAACCTCTATCATTTCTAAAGCTAGACTATTAATCGATTAGTCGATTGACAAAAAATGACCAACTCTTCCAACCAAGTATCACGCCAAAGTGTGTAATAGACCAGCCTACCCACCAGAGGATAGCGTGTTAGTGTCACGTTTGGCCTTGCCGAGGCGTTAAATTTACAAGTGTGTATGAAGGTGCCGTACCACCAGGGGGCAACAAAACCACTCACTTAGGTTTAGGCAACAAAACCACTTATGCCGAATTCACACCGGAGCAGTGGCAAAGTGCGTCCTGCGGTGAGCTGGCATGCAATGTGTATGTAAAGCTGCGGGTGCTCCCGAGCTCAGCAAGCTACGGCCGTTTGATTCTGCAGTGAAATAGTGAAATGGCCTTAAAATAAGTACGTAAACTAAGAACAATATGGACGAAAACAACATAACAAAAGTATGGAAAACACGTTACAAACTATGGATGTGCATTTCAAGCAAAATTATTATTTGATAATCACTGGGAACTAGTCTACGGAAAAGAGATTAACTGAATGTGCCACATGCGTTTTACTGGTAGTAACATTACTACCCGGCGGCACCTGCGACGGTTAAAACAAAGGAAAATATATTTTTTAAGACTTAACTATATTTGCATAAACTATTTAATTTTCTTGTAATTGAATGACTATTCAAAGAATTTAAAATCACGACCCATCCCTATCACAAATGTCACTAAAAAAAACATGTCACTAAAAAAACAACATGTCACTAAAAAAACATGTCACAAATGTCGCTAACATAACTTACAAAAGAAAACACCTGGTTGAAAGTCCGGTTTGCCAGCCATAAGCCTATAAGAATATATTTACAATGCAGTCAGTCGGATTACATGGTGTACAAATGACACGCCTAATGCAAGAACAGTATTCTTTTTGCACAATTTAGCCTTGGGCATTGTTGCGTCATTTGGGCTGACTATGTTGATGATTGATTAATCATTTCAGTCATGGCAAAAACGCCAAACACTTTGATTCCAATGTATCTAATGTATAGATTTACTCCTTTTCTCTGATTTATATTTTTATAAATAGAAGGTCTTTGGATTTTGGACTGCTGGTTGGAGAAAACAAGCTGTTTGAAGACATTATCTTGGACTCTGGGAGCCTGTGATGGCCAATTTTCTCTTTTATCCTTATATTTTATAGTCCAACAGATGAATCAATAATGAACTTTGTGCTGACTTTTCATTCTCCTGTACACTATGATTTTACTGTGATATCTGTAGTCTTTACTTTTACTAGAATAAAGATAATACCTTGTTTGAAGGAGAAAACCAGGAGGACTGAGGAGGATTGGTTCAATGTGCTATTGGGCAGTGGTTGAAGAAGTATTCAGACATTTTACTTGAGTAAAAGTAACAATACCACAGCGTAAAAATACTCTTTACAAGTAAAAGTCCTGCATTCAAAATCTTACGAAGAAAAACGTGGCTATTTTCAAAGGGGTTCCTTGACCTCTGACCTCAAGATATGTGAATGAAAATGGGTTCTATGGTTACCCACTAGTCTCCCCTTTACAGACCTGCCCACTTTATGATAATCACATGCAGTTTGGGGCAAGTTATAGTTAAGTCAGCACACTGACACACTGACAGCTGTTGTTGCCTGTTGGGCTGCAGTTTGCCATATTATGACTTTAGTATATTTCTTATGCTAAATGTAAATAAGTGTAGTTTAGGGCTGTCAAAGTTAATGCAAATTTGTTTTAAGTCCACTAATTTCTTTAACGCATTAAGAAACTAGAAAACTATGTTATAGTAGCTCGTCTCGAAGGAGGTTAAATAACGCTCAAAACATGTGCAAAATGTTGTGATTTTTTGTGATTTGAGCATATTTTTTTATGCTAAATGCAGTACCTGTGAAGGTTTCTGGACAATTTTTGTCATTGTTTTGTGTTGTTAATTGATTCCAATAATAAATATATACATGCATTTGCATAAAGCAAGTATATTTGCCCACTCCCATGTTGATAAGAGTATTAGACACTTGACAAATCTCCCTTCTAGGTACATTTTGAACATTAAAAAAAAATGAATCATCGACAATCATGCGATTAATCGCGATTAAATATTTTAATCGATTGACAGCCCTAATTTTGTATTAATAATTTAAATCTGCAATGTAACTAGTAACTAAATTTATCAAATAAATGTAGTGGAGTAAACATAAAATGGAAATTATCAAGTACAGGTACCTCAAAAATTGTACTTGAAAGTACAGTACTTGAGTAAATGTATTTACTACATTCCACCACTGGTATTGCACCAGTGACTGTTCAGATGGATGAGGAAGCTGGAGGAGCCATGGATGACCTTTATACAACACTTTATCACTGATGCTGGGAGAATAAATCACAGGAAAATCAAGGACAAATCCTCCTCCCTGTTAAAGATGCACAATGCATCATGTAGTATCCTGTCAGACAGGCTTCCGGAGCATCGCATGCACACGCGGCTGCAGGGCCTGCTGAGAATTTGTTCATTTCATGAAGCACACAAGCAGCAATGTGCGGATGATGACAGAGAGACAGAGAGCCTGATATAATAGGATTTAATCCCGGTGAGCGAGGCTGATGATGCATGTGTGCACGGCTAGAGCCTGCAGCACGTACACACATACCGCAGTTGCAACATTATTGCATGTTACTGTAATGTAGCCTTCATCTCTTACCAGTTCTCCTGCATCCATCGGATGGCTTCGTCCTCGTTGAACTGTCTCTCGAACTCGTACTCTTGCAGAGCTAGAACCGACATGCTCACTGAGTTTTCTCTTCACTGCTGCTGGAACAAGATGATACAAGAAGGTGTTTGTGTTTAGTCGGTTGTTTCCTTGCAACCCTCGACTCGCATCGCTCGTGCTGCTT